>PVJX010030451.1:0-22032 GCA_004027295.1 Dolichotis patagonum
AATTCACAACCCTGTGCTTGCCAAGCAGGCGTGTGTGCTGCTGAGCTAAATCCCCAGGCCTCAACTCAAGTTTTTCTTTATGGCAGAGTAGTACTACTATATTGTATGTAAATAAGACATAATTATTTGCAGATGACATGATTCTCTGCATACAAGAGTCCAAAAAATCCACCAAAATATCTTAGAATTAATAAATTTAGTAATGTAGCAGGATCCAAAATCAACTCACAAAAATCAACAGTATTTGTGAGTACTAGTAATTGTTAGAGTATTCTGGCTCAATAGAGAAGCAAAAGTACAAAATGAACAGTTTTCGGGGCTGGAGATTTAGCTCAGCGGCATAAGTACCTGCCTTTCAAGTGCGCAGTCCAGAGTTTGACCCCCAGTACAGATTGTTAGGGGTTTTTTTGGCGCAATAAGAGAAAATATGTCTTGCGTAATGGCCTTTATTCCAAGACATGAAGAGGAATCCATGACTATAGAAGGTCTGGCTTCCTCTGACCTGAACGTAGGGTATGGGATATATATATATATAAACTCTGACGAGGGTGGCGCTTAAGGTGGGGATTGATGACCCAGGAAGAGCTGTTTAGAATTTTCTTTCACATGCAGACAGGAAGGAGAGTTGCAGTTAAGGCTGAGGAAGAAGCAGGAAGTGGTAACCATTCCCGCTTTGGCCTTCCGCCACGTTAGACCACCGCCATAACCGTAATTTATTCTAGGGCAAAACTCTTTCACTGATTAAAAACAAACTGATCAAAATGAACAGTTTTGTTGAGTTGAGGACGTGGAAAGGAGTACACAACCCATGACAGCTTGGCTGTCTCTGACCAGATACAGAGAGGCACTGAAGTGGCGCATGGGGTGGATATTGATGATGTGTGAGGAACTATTGGAATTCTCTGTGCGTGCAAACAGGAAGGAGAGTTGCAATTAGGGCTGAAGAAGAAGCAGAAAGTGGTAAGCGTTCCCGTTTTGGCCTTCTGCCACGTTAGAGCACTGCCATAACTGTAAAGTAATTTATTCTAGGGCAGAACAGCTTTCAGTAATGAACCACTTGAGAAAGAAATTAGGGAAAAATACCATTCAGAATAGCAGGAAGAAAAATTAAATACTTAGGAACTAACTTAACTAAGGAAGTGAAAGACCTCTACAGTGAAAACTACAGTGGTGTGAAAATGGAAATTGAAAAGGACATTAGAAAATGAAAAGATAGCTCCTGTTCCTGAATAGGAAGAACCATTGATGTACAAATTTAGCATAATCTCAATAAAAATACCAATGGCATTCTTCATGCAACTGGAGAAAACAATCCTAAAATTCAAGTGGAAGCAGAAGAGACCCAGAATAGCAAAAGCAATCCTATGTATTTGCTTTAATCTTGTGCTGGTTTTTATTCCTTGTCAGCACATTGCTTTATGACAGTTCATTAAGTGCTGGGCAGAAGTGTATAATTAAGAAGTTTGGGTGCTGAGAATTTTAACCCTTTTGTCACCACATTTTATCCTTTTTTTGTGGAAGAGTGAAGCTTTCTTGTAGAGAATATTTCTAGACAATGTATATTTTTGTGAACATCACTGATTAGATATAACAACTTGTTTAGTGAAGATTATTTTAGATAGAATGTCCAAGTGACGCTTTCCTGAGGTGGTCATTTTAGAACAGAGACTTCAACTCATTAAATTAATAAGCTATACAAAAAGTGTACTGTATGCAGAACAACAAAAAATGTCTGCGGTGTACGAGGCAGGAATAATCATTTGAAAATAAATGAGACCACCCAAATAAGAACAAGCAGATTGTGTTTATTCCAAGCTAATTATAGTACAGGAGTCAGTGAGCACTATTATTTACATTTGGCAGTGACTAGAAGGGTGGTAGAAGAATGGAAAAGCTTTGTCATGGCACAAAAGAATGATTTTAGATAACTCCTAATTGAAGACTGTGGACATGGGGAACTGCGGTTAGGCTAACTAGAAGTAGAGCATTGTACATGATTGATTGTAAGGTACATATTTGGCTCTCTCCAGTTGTCCGTAAGTTGGAAATGCGGCAAAAATTAGAGAAATGTCAGATATTAATTTTTCCTGGCTGCTTTGGGCTTATTAGACAGAGATTGTTGTTTGGCTTCCTGGATTGTTTACTAGAGATACTAGGCAGACTTCCTGCAAATCAGCCTTGCAAGTTGACTTTTTGACTGGTTTCTGTAAGTTACACAATAGAGTTGTAAATTCTGTCTCTCAAGAATGATATGTTTATGTTAAAATATCACATTGTTTCTCTTGTGTGAGAAACCTACAGTGTAAACAAGGACCATAAGGAATGATAGATACTGGAACGTAGGAAGGAAATATTCAAATGGAAAAGGGAACAGAAGGGGTAGGGAAGAGAAGAGGGATAGAAGAGTAAAAAAAGAATGGAAGGAAAACAATAGAAAGTCTTGTAAAAGGAGAGAGAAAGGAGAATTGGAAGGAACGAGGGAAATGGGAAAAAAGAATTAAAATATATCATGTAAAGGTAGAAATTCCGGGCTGGGGGTTTAGCTCAGCGGTGTTAAGTGCCTGCTTGGCAAGCGTCAGGTTGTGAGTTTGATCCCGGGCACCAAACAAACAAACAACAAAAAAAGATAGAAATTCCTTATGATGAATGTGATCATTATGTATGGCAAAAGTGTCCAATAAATTTAATTTTTAAAAAAGAATGACCACATCTTTTTTATTCATTCCCCAGCTGATGGGCATTTAGGTTGTTTACAAGATGTAGCTCTTACAAATTGTGCTGCTATGAACATGGGTGCACATATATCACTGTGATATGACCTTTTCAATTTTTCTGGGAAAATACACAAGAGGGGAATAGCTGGGTCAAATGGGACTTCCAAGCCCAGCTTTTTGAGGAATCTCCAGACTGACCTCCAGTGGTTGCACCAGTCTACGCTCTCACCAACAGTGCAGAAGAGTTCCTTTTTCCCCACAGCCTCTCCAGCATTTGTTGTTGGTAGTTTTATTTATCCTGGCCATTCTTTCGGGAGTGAGATGGAATCTCAGTGTGGTTT
Source organism: Dolichotis patagonum (assembly GCA_004027295.1). Lineage (NCBI taxonomy): Eukaryota > Metazoa > Chordata > Mammalia > Rodentia > Caviidae > Dolichotis > Dolichotis patagonum. The sequence continues at coordinate 3,056 of PVJX010030451.1, forward strand.
TAACTTGCATTTCTCTATTGACCAATGATGCTGAACATTTTTTCATGTATTTATCTGCCATTCATATTTCTTCATCTGAGAACTGTGTATTCATCTCAGATGCCCATTTTTGGATTGGGTCTTTGAATTTCAGGGGTCTGATTTTTTTTAATTCTTTATATGTTCTAGACAGAAGTCTTTTGTCTGAGGGACAGTTCACTAAGATTTTTTTGAAAATTCATGGGTTTCCTTTTCACTCTGTTGTATATTTCTTTTGATATGCAAAAACTTTTTAATAAGGCAAGATCCCAGTTATTGATGTGGTACTTTTATACAATGAAACACTACTCAGCTACAAAGAATGTTCACATTGAGGTTTTATAGGTAAATGGTTGCAACTTGTCACCATACTCATAAGTGAAATAAATCAACCTCATGTGTAAATACCATATTGTCCCTCTAGTGTAAGAAATGGTAAGAATACATAAGATGCAACATCCTCAATAAATACTGTGAAAGGATAAGAATCTGCTCAAAGGGGAAAAAATAACATCTCAAGGAAATGGAGGAAAAAAGGAAGGGAAAGAAAAAAATATCTAACTTTGTATAAACACATTGAAGATAGCTAAGATAATTGTGCTACAAATTCTATTAGTTCTTGGAACAAAACAGTTGGATCAATTTTGCGTGTTTGTGTCTGGTGAACTGAGGAACTCCTCTGAAGATTACTATGTAAAATTACACCTTAGTTACATTCCTACCACCTTGTTTTGAAGCCCTACATTGTCATTTTTTGGGGCTCCTTGCTATTATTATTTATTGGACATTTTGTTTCTTGTTTTTCTAGTAATTTGTTTTCTTTTGTTTTGTTTTGCCCTCTAATGCAGAAAGAATAGATGTACATGTAGAAGCTTATGATGCCTAGTACTTCTCCCATTTTACGAGAATTGATCATATTGTACATGACGATATGAACAGCTTCTTTGAAGAAAAAGACACATTACTGTATCCATTGCTGATTTCCTATGGTCATGCTGTGAAATCCAAGTAATGGTTTTATTCTTTGTTTAGAGTGGTTTTAGTTTGTTTTGTATTATTTAATCTCAACATACATGAAGGTATGGACAGCTATTTTGAAGAGAACAAGAGACATTACAGTAACTATTGTTGATTTTCCTATTGTCTGGTTTTGAAGGCCTCTAATACCTTCATTATTCTTTTTTGTTCAGTTTTATACTATTTTGTTTTATATGAATTCATTGTGCGTGAAGATATAGACAACTGTTCAGAAGAAAATAACAAACATGGTAGCCAATGTTAAAATAACTGGGGTGCTTCTTTTCCCTCTTCTTGAAGCATATTCCAGTAAAAGAAATGCGGAATACTTAAGAAATCTGTATTTTTCCTTAAGGGTTAAATTGAATTGCTTATTCATTAGGTAAAGCAGCTAAATGGAGGTAAAACTAGAGATAAAACTGGAGATAAAAGAATACAGATATTTACATGTATTTGAATCCAGAATCTTTAAAAAAAGCTACTTTGCACTTTTTATTCCTGAAGGAAACAGATTAGTTAACAGAAAATTACAAATTGTAGATTTGACACAAATCTGATTGTTGTATTTTCATTGTAAACTATTATGAAATGCTCAGGTAAGGAAAATTTTCTGCTGTGATTTAAATATGGAAATTTTGCTTTTTGTACATTTGCAAATTCAACATAGGAACATTTTATCCCCTTATTCTACGTGATGCTCCTATAATAGTAGTGTTATGGAGAAATACAAAGGAACGATAATGCTTGGTTAGCAAAGGAAGTTTTGTATGAAAATCAAATAATGCATATTCAATTGCCTCTGCTTCAGAGACTTATTATTAGCACATTAGTCATTACTGTGTAACTACCTTGTTTTGATTAATTATATACATGAATCCAATATAAATGTGCATAACTGTCACGAAAGTTTCCTTCCATTAAATTTCAATGAAATAGTTGCCAGTGCATTTAAATTTATTTTTAAATGGTTCTTTCCTTAATTAGCATATGCATTTGAATGCAACATCTGTTGTCAACATTTTTATTTTTCTGATCTAAGATTGTGCTACACTATTGAGTTTGTGACATCGCCCGCTAACTTCCATAACAAATTACTACAACAGGAGCAAGCATAAAATTTGTAAATGATCACGCAAATTGCATATGCAGTTTAATAAATGATGAAACAAAAATGATAAACTGATAAAAAGCGGAAACACTAAACCTAAATACCTACCAGCAAATGAAAAAGATTTTAACATGGTACTAGGAGCATATGCTAGACAAAAGCATTTTTCATATTCCAAATTTATTGTGATTATATGTCTTTTCCACATGTAAAGTAAAAATCTTACAAATTTAAGCTTTACTATATCAGAAATTATCAAATTTCAGCATTTAAAGATTAAGGAAGAGGTAAATTAGTGAATATATAAAGAACAGTGTTAGTATCACATTTAAGCCATTGTAAGTTAGCAACCTGTTTAGTAAAAGGAGTCACTCACTGTTCCACTCTCCCAGTAATGACAAGTAAAGTGTTCACTGCATCTGGTATTTTTTTGTATCTTAGGACTTAGCCATGGGTTGTCAGGATTAACTGCATCTGGTTACAATAATGTAGGTCAACCAGGTCATAAAATTATTTGTTTTCCCTGAGCAAATTTAGTTATAAGCATCCAAGACAGTGCAGTATGAGAGTAAGAATACAATATTTAGCCATGTCATCACTCATCCAATATTATTAAGTACTTACTATGTGCAAGGTTTTGTGCAGTCAATGAGCAGGTGGAGGTGAATCTTCTACCTCAGAGAGCTCAGGAGTAAAAATTGAATGAATTGAAATACAGGGATTAATGCAAGATAATAAGAAATGATCAACACTGAAGTCACACAGAGGAAGTGGTATATAACTTACATCTAAGTGGAGGAATCAAGGGCAGTAATAGTCTTGGATTTAGGATTGCTTTAGTAATAGTTACTTAGGCATAAACCAAGTAATTTTGAAGGGTAAATGATGGTACACTAAGGATATAGTGGTGGAAGGAGCTTCCCAGGCAGAGGGAGCAGAATATGATCTAACTGGAGTGCACTGTGAAAGTGAAAAGAATGGGGATACAGATCAAGAATAATAAGATGATGGAAAGTTTTATACCTTGTGCTATGAGTTTTGAACTAATACATGATCATACTACAGTAACAAGCTACACACACACACACACACTCACACACACACACAGAGCTACCAGACATATAAAGAAACCTTGCACCATTAGAACTGCACACATTTAAAATGCACAATTTGTTAAGTTTTATATGTGTGCAAATATATTTATATATTGTCATGAAACTATCCTAGCAGTCATGATAGTGGGCATATATATAATTTGAAAAGGTAGTTTTCTTATTATTTCCCTTCCATGACCAAGTAAACAGTGTTCTGATTTCTGTCACTACAGATTTGCATTTTCTGCAGTTTTGTATAAATTGAATAAAAGACATGTGTTTTCTTTGGTCTGATGTCTTATATGTAACATAATTATTTTGAGATTCATTGGTGTCACTGTGTGTATTGATAACTCAGTTCATTTTTTGACTAAGCAGTGTTTCACTTTATGGACACATCATAATTTTGCTATTCTCCTATTGGTGGATTTTGGGGTTGCTTCCAGCTTTTGGTTGCTACAAATGGAGCTTTTATGACTATTCTTGTAGCAGTCATTATATAGATATGCTTTGCTTTAGTCTTGGAGAAACACCTCGGAGAGGTCTATGTGGATTATATAGTACATATATATTTAACATTTTAATAAAATGTCAAACTGTTCTTGTAAAGTGTCTGTCCTATTTTATATTCTCACCAGTAGTATGAGAATTCTGGGTACTCCAGCCTTTGTTAACAGTGAGGTCCGTTTGTTTATTACTAGGGATTGAATTTAGGGCCTTCCCACTGAGCTACATATTCAGCCATTTTTACATTTCTTATTTTGAGACAGTTTCACTAAGTCACGAAGTTGCCCACACTGGCCAGAAATTGCTGTTCTCCTGGTCAGCCTCTCAGAGTGCTGGAATTATAAATGTGGGCCACTATATTTGGCTGTAAACTTTTTTGTAGTACTAGTGATTGGATCCAGGACCTCATGCATCCTAAGTAACAGCTCTGCCACTGAACCATATCCTCAGCTCCCAGGCTTTTTTTTTAGTGTGTATTTTTAAGTGGTTTTTGGGTTAACAGTAAAATTGAGGAAAAGACAGAGATTTCCCACGTGTTTCCTGCCCACTTACCATGCATGTCCCCTATATTCAGTGCCCTCCTGTTGTAGTCAGGGTTTGCAAGGGAAACATGTAACACAGAACAAATAATCCATAGAATTATTTTATAATAGTCACCCAAGGAGTCAAACACAAAAGCACAGGAAATCTGTCTACATATTGTCCACATACCAAAGACTCCAAAGAATCCAGATGAGAGCCTGGATCACATGGCAATGTCCTGCATGACTCTAGATGAAGACCTAGAGCCCATGACAATGTCTCATGCAAGTCTGTTTCAAGAATCTGCACTGGGAAAGCCCAAAGGTCAGTGGTGGAAGCTAGAAAGACTGTGACAGTGGGAAGAAGGATTTGTGCCAGTAGGTTGAGGGTTCTGCACTGGAGCCAGGAAGCAATGCTCAAAGTCAGGACCAGAGCTCCCCCAAAGTGAACCAGAGCCATTCTCCGTGACAGTGATGTCCAGAGCTCCTCTATGAGAACAACCATGTTCACATCAGGAAAGAAGCTCAGCAAGCTCTTCCAGGAGAACCAACAGCAACAGGAGAACCAACAACATTTCTTCCTCTCCAGTTCTCCTTTATATCCTAGCAACAATCCTCAGGTGGACCATCCACACTCAGCACTGCTCTGATTCAGCTCAGCTGGTGTCCACCAGTTGTCAAACCAACACAACCCCACTAGAATGATGTATTTCCTAACACTGATAAAGCTACATTGACATATCATTTTTACCAAAAGACTATCTTAGGGTTCACGCTGGGTGTTGTACATTTTACGGTTTTAGATGAATGAGATTATAGTATCATACAAAGACATTTCTCAGCAAGCCATGCAAACAGTAACATTGCATTTTCTCCACAGTTTTGTTTTTTCCAGAATGTCATATTTTTGGACTCAAAGAGTAAATATACTTAATGTGATCTAAATGTATAGTCCCCTGTTCATGTGTTGGAAATCAGTCCACAAAGCAAGTGTTGAGAGATGGAGCCTTTTTTGAGGTGTTTACATCATGAGGGCTCTGCGTCAATGAATAGATAAATGCCATTACAGAAAGGCATTTTTTTTTGTCTTTTGTGAGACAAGGTCTTACTGCACAGTTCAGGCTGGCCTTGAGCTCACATTGTAACCCAGGCTGGTCTTGTGATCCTCCTGCCCCAGCCTCCTGAGTGCTTGGACTACAGGTGTGTGCCACCATGCCCAGCTCAAAAGGCATCTTTTGCCCTTTTGCCTTTTCATCTTTGCCTCTGACGTGCGTGAGCACAGGATTCCTTTACTCCAGAGAATGCTGCTTTCAAAGTGACACTTTAGATTGGAGCTTCATAAAACATGGAATTTTCCGGTGCCTTGATCTTTGAATTTACTGTCTCCAAAACTAAAATCGGTTTATGTTCTTTATAAATGGCCCAGTCCCAGGTATTCTGTTATAGCAGTACAAAACAAAGAAAAAAGGATACCATAGAAGTAGGATGTTGCTATAAGAAACACTGGAACTGTGGAAGCGGCTTTGGAACTGGGTAATGCGTAGCAGAGAAGTTTCAAAGTGCAGGCTACAAAAATCCTGGAATTCTGGGAATGGATTATTATGAATGATTTTGGTGAAGGCTCAGAAAAAAAGGAGAGCTGTAGAAAAAGCCTCGGTCTCAGTGGTCATGAACAGAAAGTTGGTAGAAATAAGGACATTGTGATGAGGTCTCAAATGAAAGTGAAGAACAAAGCATCAAAAGTCAGAGGACAAGACATCTCTGCTACAAAAGAACCTGGCTGAATTAGGATGAAATTCTAGGACTTTATGGACGCAGAATTTAAGAGCAATGAACTACGGTATTTGGCAGAAAAATCTCTAAGCTGTGAAGTATCCAGGATGTTGCATAGATTCTTTAAACTTCTTATAGTAAAATGGAAGAATACAGAAATGATTTACAGATGAAATTCAAAATTAAAATAGGAACAGAATGTAGAATTTTAAAAAATTCCCAGCATAGTCATCTAAAAAAATTAAATAAATGTGTGCTTAGGTGAAAAAACCAAGAGGATGGCCATAGAGCTAGAATGAAGCCCTATGTTGGTAACTTAAACAATGGGAGCACGATCCTAAAAATATTTTAGAGATCTTTGAGGCTGCCCTGGGACCTTGGAGCTTCTACTCCAGGCTCCCTTGGGTCTTTGCTTCCTGAATTGCAGTGCAGTGCTTCTCAGCTGTTTAAGTAAGCCAATCACATCCACGTAAGTACAGAGAATGCAAGATTCGGGGGAGATGTGAATATCTTTGCCTAGATTTCAAAGGATGTCTTGGAGAGCCCCTAGGCACAGACAGATAAAACCAGTACAGAAACCCCAAAATGGACAATGCCAGTGTAACTGTGGGGTTGGAGCCATTGCAGGGAGCTTCCCCTACAGCAATGCTTAGTGGAGTCATAGAGGCACAGACACTCCCAGAGGCCTCAGAGCTATCTGTGTGTAGTGCCAGCCTACAAAGGCTGTGACAAGAAAAGAATGGAGTTCAGACTTCCCAAAGCTTTGGGACCCAATACCTATCTCAGAATATTCAGAAGGCAAGACATGAGAAAAAATTATTTTCAAATTCTAAGACTTAATATTTTTTGCCCCGTTTTGTTTGGTCTTATTTGGGACCTGCTATTCTTTCCCATTCTAGAATAGAAGCATCTAGCCTATGCCTGTCTCACAACTGCATTTTGAAAGCTCATAACTTGTTGGATTTTAGAGGTTAAAAGTTTGGAGGGAAATTTGCACTGGGATGAATCTTGCATTTGAGTTTCATCTGATATATGTGAAATTTTGAGCTTTAGACTTTAAAATTGATGCTGGAATGAGTTAAGCTACTGGGAACTACTGAGATGGAAAGAATGTACTTCAGGAGTATGCTGCTTTCACTTAATACTATGCATTTACGTTTCCACTGAATACTTTTATGCCCTGATAGCTCATTTTTTTGAAGTTTTGAATACTACTCCATTGTATGTTTTGTACCACAGTTTATCCATTAACTTGTTGAAAGACATCATGATTGTTTCTAAGTTCTGGCAATTTTGAGTAAAACTGTTATAACAATCCATGTGCACTTTTGTGTTTTGAATTCATTTGAATCTATGGAGTTTAATGATGGATTGAATGGTTAGGATGTTTTAGTTTTGTAAGAAACAGTCAAATTGTCATCTGAAGTAACAATAATATCATTTTGTATTACCACTGGCAATCAGGAGAATTTCATTGTTCTAAATCCACACCAGTATATGGTGTTTTCAATGTTCTAGATTTGGGCCATTCTAATGGATATGTAGTGGTATCTCATTTTAATTTGCATTTTCCTTATGAGAAATAGTAGTATCTTTTCATATGCCTGTTAAACATTTGTATGTCTTCTTTGCTGAGGTATCTGTTAAAATTTTGAAAATTATTATTGTATCATTATTTTTTTAAACATTTGAAAATTATCATTATTATTAGTAGCACATATTGGTGATGAGATATATTTTGGTAAAATGGTATATGTGTTTTACATATCTGGATCTTTTTATCCCATTATTCCCTTTACTTTTCCTCTCCCTCACTCTGATCCATTTCGCCATCTCCAATAATTTATACCCTATATTCCTATCATCTGTCCTTTATTTATTTATTTATTAGGTTTTTCATATAACAGAAAATATGAGGAACTTCACTTTCTGAAATGGTTTATTTCTCTGAATATGATAGCCTCTAGTTCCATCTATTTTCCTGCAAATGATATAATTTAATTCTTCTTTATGGCCGAATAATACTCCATTGTGTAAGAATACCATTCTCTTTACTCTTTCATCTACTGAAGAATGTTGTGAATTGCATTTGGCCCATTTTTCAATTGTTTGGTTTCTTTTTTCTTTTTACAGTATTTTAATTGACATGTAAACACTGTCCTTATTTATTGGATCCCTGATGTATCCATATATGTATATATCATATAATATTCTAATCATTGTGAATAAATCTATCTCCTCATTTATCATTTAATTATGATGAAAACATTACAAATTTATTATTCTAGATTTTTCAAACATAAATAGATGCTATCATTATCTATAGTCACCCTTCTGTAAAGTAGAACATTGAAAATTATTTCTTCCTTTTTTGTTGAGTTTTAATGACTTTTCATATTTTTTGGATTATAGTCCTTTATTATATTTATCTTTTACAAATATTTTCACCCACTCTATGGCCTGTGTTTGATTCTCTTGACAATGACTTTCATAGAGCAGAACATTTTCAGTTTACTGAAAAGGAAGGTTTGTGCTAATATCAATTGGAGAAATTTTAATGCCCATATCTTGTACTCTGAATAACTATTTTAAAGACAACAATATGCAATGTATTAACTATTGTTATTCGTCTAATATTTTATTATGAAATTTTGTTTTACCTTTTTCCGTAAAATAAAAAAAATGAAATAAAAAATAATAACTAAAACTGTGTCCATAAACACATGCATCTGAGCTCAGGCTGACCCTTTATGCTTACATATGCTTTTCTGGCATTGCAAGTCTTGGATTACTACTGCACAAGCAGCTGGCATTTGAGTAGTAACTCACGGCTTTGGTTTTAAATTAAACCTAAAATTCTAGTCGTAACCCAAGTCACTCATTAGGTAGGCTGGTCATAACTTGAGGGTCCAATGTTATTTTCTTGCAGTGAAGTGGAAAGTAACTAACATGCAAGTCTGATTTATTTCACTTATGAATATGTTTTTAGTCTCTTTTAATAGTATTGTGCTCTACAGGAAAACCTGCCCTATTTGGGGCATATCTATTACTAGAAACACAATGAGCCAAAATTCTTTCCCTTTATTTATCCCTTAAGGCCTAGGGGTAGTAATAGATTCTTTCATCACTTTTTGTTGTCCCTTTAATTCTGCCCCCCCTTGTAAATAGTCCCTCCATTAAAGTTTCTTTACTCACATTTTTTGAGAAGGCTACTGTCTTCTGTCAGGACCATGATCAGTGCAATCTTTTACTTGTGCTTGATAATTCACTCTTGTTCATGAAAGCCTCTCAGGACTTTCTTCTGGGCATTAACATAATTTGCTGCTTTTGTTTCTGACTTCCATTGGCCCATTTTATTTCTTATTTATAATTGTGTTTCTAACCTTTGTAACATTTGTATTTGGTCTCTCATATTAGAATCTTACTTATTCCATCAAGGACTTTGGCTGTGAATTATTCTTCTACTTCTTCCATTTCCAAATATCTCTTGAGGACCCTTGAACCTAATCTTTTCCATCTTGCTACAGGCATATTTTCTGCATTCCAGACCCATTACTTGACTGCCTGTTTACCTTCTGCATTTGAATAAATACTTGATGTGAAAATGAATTGGGATATCTAAAGTCACTCATAATTCTTCAAAATTTCTTCACTTGCATTTAGTTTTTTTGTTTGTTTGTTTTTTGGCTTTTTTGAGACAGTGTCTTGCTGTGTTTTCCAGGGTGTTACTAAACTCACAGTCTGGCCTCAGACTCGCTGTGATATTCCTGCATCAGCTTCCCAAGTACTGGGATTACAGGCATGTATCACCTCACCTAGTCACTTGAATTATTATGAGCATTTCCTTGTCCTAGTCTACATATATTTTGTGTTTTGTCTCTTTCACAAGGATAACAATTCATTCTTTGTGGCTAGAGAAAATTTCTCTAGTCAGTAATTTGTTCCCTTTCAATATCATAGGATTTACTATAGAAATGTAATGGCCATGCCCTCTTAAAAAACTATGGATGACAGTCATGCATATGAAGAACCACTGTTGTCTGTGGACATTAAATAAAATATCAGACGACTGGGATTTACATTATGTGATAATAAATCTATATTTCTTCCCCATTGATTTCATTAATGAAAATTAATTTGCAGGGTCTGCCTTTGTATAAATTTTCCCAGTCTTTTAATATATCTTGCTGCAACTACACAATTATTTTAAGAGATGGCATAATTGTGTTTATTTATTTTGCATTGCTGGACATGGGGAGTTAACCACCTATGGAGCTCAACTGTTGCTTGCAGAACTTGGGAGTGTTGTAGAAGAGTTTTAAAACATCTTTTCAGTGCTCACAAAGCAAAGTGTGGGGAGGCGAGTACTAAACCAGGAGAACAAAGACCTGCAAGTGTAATCTGGAATCTGCCTCTGTGTAGCTATGAATGCCTCATATATTTTTCCAGCATTGTGACCTCTTTTGTAAGATAGACTTCATCATACTTCCACAGGGTTGCTGTGAGGATCAAACGGAGAAACACAATAGAAGATCAATTTAAAAATATCCTACAGGGAAGGTTGGCACTGTAGACACCTGATCTCACTTTCCCCTCAGGTTACCATCACTGACTGCTTGCATTCATTCCTCTTTCCACATTTTATTAATAATCAAACAGGTGAAGGTTAGAGAACAAGAAAAAATAATGAGATCTCAAAATAACTTCTGCAAAATATGCAGTTGTTAACTACATTGAGGTGAAGAGAAAAATGTAAAATTCTTTACATTTTTCAAACAACATATTTTTTGTTTTCAGCATTTATTTTTCAGGGATCAAAAATAACATGCTAAATATTAATACAAATATGTTTGATTTTATACAATATGAATCTACTCCAAATATAATTTTCAAGAAACAACTCCATTTTTCCTATAGATTTCTTTTACAATTTGTTTAAGAAGGGTTTTTGTACAAATGCAGGTGAATAAAATGTATTGTTAAATATAACCATTATAAATGCATTGAATGGACCCCTTCTCCCTACTTTGTAAGTATGGTGGGATCTGCAGTGGCCAAACTCAGTTATGAGTCCAAAGCTTCAGATTTGGCATGAATGGAATGGTTGGGCTGGATGAATCCATTTTTACTTGACTCACCTTAGTATTTTCTGCCAAACACATAACATATGTTTCACATTATACCTTATTTTATAAACCTATGATTCTGAAATTTAAGGACTGAATATTTTTAAAATTGAATTATTTTAAAATATAATGAGTTTACTATTTAAAACAATTTACATGGTATTTTTTGGTATTAGACTGAGTTATAGTACATTGCCAATATCTGAGCATTTTTGGACTAAAAAATGTCAATTTAATATGGCTCAATGTAATAAAAAGTGAAATATCTTTGGCTTTGCCTTAAGACATCTTTGTGCCTAATATATACAGCTGTTTATATACAGCTGTTTATATACAGCTAATATAAAATTTGGGGCAAGAATGGGGTGGGGCAGCTAACATTGTGTACAGAAGGCTAAATTCAAGTTATGCCCACTGGTTACTCTAGCGGACTCACTGAGCAGTAGTATATGTCAATTAATAATTTGGAACAGGACATAATAAATTTTAGTATAAATGGAAAAATTATTTTCTTTACAATTTGTTATCATTCAAGCATTCAGTTTATTTTCCAAAAGATTAAATATCACATGAGTCACCATAATGAAACACCAGTTTAAATTATTTCCATTTATATTATCTTGAAAATTGTGGGAGTTACGCTGCTATTTTAGTGTAATTGGTGCTGTGTGTTTTTGATGAATGCTCAGCAAAGATCTAGATCCCATGAGGGCAGTTGTGATTAAAAAGGCTAGTTGTTTTCCAGGTAAGTAACCTGATCATAAATTAGGAATCATCATATAAATCAGTGATTACAGGAAATTTTAATCCTCTTGAATTTGGTTGGGGAGGTCACGTGGGCAGGGAACAGATTCGCAGTCTGTATCTTCATAAGATTCAGCAACAATGCATCAAATATCTTCCTATTTGCTGCTGTTTGAAAATGTAATCAGATCCTCATTTACCCAGTCACTGACTTCTCAACTGTAAAGTGCATTTAAATACTGTGGTCACAAAAAAGAAGATGAAATGCAGGTGAATACATATCCTTAAGAAGTTCTGGGGTATATTTCCAGCCTTTGATGAAGTCCATGTGTGGCTGCCAAGAGTTAATCTTTTAAAAGTCCATGACAAGAGCTGAGGATTTAGCTCAGTGGCATAAGCTCTTGTCTGGCAAGTGTGAGGTCATGAGTTTGATCCCTGGTACTAAAAGTCCATGACATCTGTGTGTTGAATAAAAACAACCTTTGTTTTTAAGGTGGCTTTGTTTCTAAGCCACCAAGATATAGTAATATGAGTCACTTTGCACTTTAGAAAACAAAGCAAAAAGTGAACTATATACCTTCTTTGAGTCTTAGCCTACCTGCTAATTTGTTCTGAATGGTGCAGAATGCAGCTGCCATCTCTGACAGTCTACCTTGCTGCTAAGTTTAGCTCTGCATATGGGGCTTTCACACTTTTCAGCCCCTTGGAGAGGGGAGCATTGGCAAATGAATACAAAAGTGGAAAGCATTTGGGAATTTCACCACCACACTAGATTTAGATCAGAGTAAAGGGGCCAATCTAAATTGGTTACAGTGATAGAGGTATTAATTTCACATCCATTCTGCTTCTTTCTTAACACCACTGCAGTTCCCCATGGAGCACCCTATGAAATAGATGACAAATTTAAATGCAAAGAATGACTGGTTTTTTGAGCATGTAGAGTCTAACATAGGTATACTAGTGTTTTGGTGGTGAAACTGCTAGTGGCTTTTTGATTTCTATCTTGTAAACAGTATTCATCTCCTTTGGGTTTTCTTTGGAAATTTAATTTAAAAGAATAAAATCCTACCCTACTGACATATTAGTGCAACTTATTCAAATGAAAGTTTTCAAAATATATTTTTTCCTGAAAATAATAAATGATCTTTTGGCAGGGATAAGGAAGGGATGAACATTTTTTGGGAAAGACAAATATATTTTAGGACATTTATCTCAGTAAGGATTTGTTGGAAGGTGTATAATCTTTTCCTCCCTTGTCTCTCTTTGTTTCTTGTACTCAGATCTAAAATGTCTAGCAGTGACTATCTGATCATTTTTTTTCCAGCAAAACCCCCCCAGAAATCCAAAACCAAGCAAACAAAAAATCCTACGACACACCTTCAAAAGCTGGAAAGTTTTATCCAAAGTCAAAATTATTCAATGACAGAATATCAAAATTATTTCATTTCTGCCTTAAAGTACAATTGGATCTTCTTTGTCAAGGTCACCTTTTTACAAGTTCTTATTTGAGTGCAACTTAATCCTGGAGTTTGAGGGGAAGGGAGAGAAAGGCGTTGATGTGTAATGTAGAATTCCTTGTCATGAGAACATTTTGACTTAATTTTCCCTTGATATGGGGTCAGTTCATCATTCCAGATTTTCATTATACATCTGGCATTATCTGAGTTTTTAAAAGTCCAGTAAAAGTAATAACACAGATATAATATGCACATTTTTTCTTACTAGATAAGTTTAACTCATCTTCTTTCTGGAAAGCTGCTCCTTAAATTAAAACAGTTTCTTTACATCTCTTCTTTCATTTGGGACAGATTTGATGAGCTAAAATGAGGAAACCATTGCTCTTTTGGAAAAGGGATAGCGATCTTCTTCTGTTAACTTCTGATAAGATTTAGCTTCATGTTAACATAGGCGATTCTCTAGGGCCAAACTGAAGAGCTAAAACTTGTCTTTTTCTTATGGTACCTTCTTGAGGCACTCATACATTTCAAAGGAAAATTCTCCTTGTTTGTTCTTGGAGCTTGTAGGCATCTTGTATTTTTAACAATAGCATCATATGAATTTCTGTGGTCTGAGGTTGGTTGAAGGCCCAGGCTCTCTTTAGTTACTATGGAAACCTGCCCTCCAAACCAGCTGTCATTTCCTATATCCTTTTCAAAGAGTGAGTCTCAGGCCTCTTACAAGCAGAGTCAAAAGGAAGAATAACACAAAGAAAACATTAACTTGTTGTTACACAGGAAGCTTTGTGTAAGAAAGCAAGATTTCCTGCACATCAGCATACAAGGGTTCAATCAGATCCACTAGATCTCAGCCTCATTCTGGCTTTAAGGAGTGGGGATTCGACTCTGCATCTCTACATCTGTAAATTGTGGGGCATTTTCTATACTTTCAGAGGTGATGGGCGAAATGACATGTTTGAGCCGAAGGAGCATTGTGAAAAGCAGAATGAGGAGAATGGCCAGGAGGCTCAGGAATAAACCCACGTACATGTACAGGTTAGAATACTTGTCTGAGGTGGTGTCAACCTCTGTGGCCAGAGTAGGAAAATGGGCCCTCCCAGTGAGATTTCCATGGTACCTAAAATGCACCTCCGTCATCACTCAGTACTTGAATTGATACCTCTTTGATTTCTATTGCCTTGGTGGCATTCCAGGTCACTCACACAGTCTCTGGATATACTTGGGGTGTTCTAACAATCTGACCCAAACTCAGCGCTCTTGGAGTGAAATCATGGTGCACAGACAAGAAAACAGTAGTGATCTAAATTGGTAATTTCTATACTCTCTGTCCTCTAACACAGTAAGCACCTCCCTCCCAAAGAGATTTTTACTTCATTAAGAAGTAATTTTTACTTCATTAAGAAATAAAATTTCTTAATGAAGTAAAAATAGATCTTTAAAAATAGATCTACAAATAAAGCTTTATTTTTCACATGCCTACTCTTATACTGATTAACTGTGGTGAAACTTTTATAATACTGGAATGGGGACAAGAATCGCTTAGAATATTATATCTGACATTTACTCTATTTTGATAGAGGGAAGATGGAACCCTTTTGCCTACAGCCTGTCTATGAGTGTGGACTAATTACATGAATTTAATTGGATTTTTCTGTGAGGAGACTTTCTAAAGGCATTTATGTATTTCTGGCTCATTATATCTGAGTATTCACCCCAACTTGTCTGTCTTTCTGAATGTTGCTAAGCATGCAGATTAAAGTTCCTGCCCAACTGCATAGCTCGAGGGCTGAAAGCTTAGAAGACATAAATTGTTTACAGCCTTCTCGGTGGCCCTCACTGTAGTTTGGAGGGGAAATGTTGTCAGACCCGGTAATTCTCAAATGGAAGAGGTCTCAAAGATGCTGACAGTAGTAGGCCTAGTTTCAGAAGATTTGGCTTCTGCGATTCTTCAATACACTTATTTTCCTGGAAATTAAAAAAAACATAAAAGATAAAACATTCAGGTATCTGAGGGAAATGGATGGCAATATATTTCAAAAGAAAAATGAACATGGTTTACTACATGCAAACTAGTTTTAAAATGATATAATTTTCCATAATTTTGAATGTCTTTTTTTGTGAATATGTGGTCCTGGGGATTAAACCAAAGGACTTGAGCATGCTAGGCAAGTGCTATACTTCCGAGCTACATCCTCAGCTATTTTTGTTTTTATTTATTTATTTTATACCAAGGATCAAACTCATGACCTAGCGCTGCCAGGCAGGCACTTATACCTCTGAGTTAAATCCCCAGCCCCATGATTTTGTTTTTATTTTGATAAGAAGGTCTTGCTATAATTGCTCGGGCTGGCCTGGAACTGATTCCTCCTGCCTCAGCCTCTCAAGTGACTGAGCTTATAGATGTGTACCACTGTGCTTGGCTGAGTATCTTTTCTCAGAATGTGGGAAATAGCTATTAAAAGGTTAAAGAAAAGTCCTGATCACTAAACAGCAGCTAATAACTAGGCTAGACTATGACAGTGTTTTCTGTATTAACTGATCATAACATTCACCTGGAGTAATTTTAATAAGCAGAAACTAGGTTACGAACTAGATTTTTGAATCTTAATCTTCAAAGTAGGGATTTGTACACCACTTTAATGATTCAGACTTTATTGGACTGGGATCGATCCCAAATATCATTATTTTTCAAAGACTTTACAAGTAACCATAAAGTGCAACCAGGACTGACTATTGCTGAAACAAAGCAGACCTAAACTTAAAGATTTATCAATTACTGGGTTCCAGTGCCAAATTGCAATTTAATGTATTATAAAATGTTTAAAAATGCAGGTTTCTCCCAATTTTACTTTTGTTCTCTCTCATTTAGTTCTGCAAGGTGGGAATACATATTATTTTCAGTATTTGTTGAACAGAAGAAAGTGAAAAAGTATGTTTGTGCTGAGCAAAATAACAGCATCCTTCATTATTAAATAAGACAGCACCTTGTCTTTATTGGCAAAAACATTCTGGTGTGTAAAAAGGATCAATCATTTACTCTTGAAGTTTCCCAAGATGATTTAGCTTGCCATTTCAAAGATTAATTTTGAATAAAATGAACAATATGCACCCCCATTATTTGTCACATTTCTATGTGCAATAGTAGCAGATTGCTGACAATGTAGCGATAATTAATAGAAACAGCTCCAACAATCTCATTACTCTTCCTATCTCTTTAATTTTGCAGCGAACCTGGAGCACTTCGGATTGAATTTTATATTCCCTGCTCTACATTACTCTACTTTCTCTAAGCAGCATATTTCTTAGTCTGATTCCTTACAAAGTGTGATTAAAATGCATGGTGATATTTAAAGTTTTAAAAAATTTATTATAGTAAAAGAGGCAGTGCCATTAATATTCACCACACCCAAATACTTGCCTTTACTTTAAACACACTTATCCCCTTGTTCTTGCCACTTTCTGAAGCAGTTCTGGAAATCCTCTTTTGTAAGTGCATTTACAAAGCAAAATCAAAAAGTACAATGAATGTTGTTTCTGAGTGTCACCCAAAGGACATGCAGGCACATAAAAACAGTCTCATGTGTCCCCATCAACCTTTTTCATCAGCTCTGGCATTGTGCAATTTCTAGCTCTTCTTTAGTGTTAAAATGACCATGAAAGGTAAATGTTTTGAACAGATTCAGAACATTGTGGTAACTAGGACAGCACAACTAAAGATACTCATGAAAAAGGACTTTAAAACAACTTAGAAAATAGCAAGAATGTTGAAGTAAATATGTTTCAAGTGAGGGGAAATACTTTAAGGGTGTTTTACTGGCAGTATCTCTTTTACTGTAATTTTTAAAAATTTAAACATTCAACATATAATTCAGTTACAATTATTATTGCTTCTATTATCCATACAAAGCCACTTTGTAAGAAACAAGAGCAAAGGCAGGGATTCTCTTTCTACACTTTTGGGATCAATGGGCTAGGAAGCATTTTTGTTATGCTTCAAGGTATATTCATTTTGATTTTGGGTTATTTTGGGAGGCAGGGATCAAGGTCCAGGAATATGCTTTTTTTATTTGATTCTTTATACATAGAGCATTGAGAGTTTATTGGTTTTTCTCTCTAGAAAGTCCTTCTGAAGAACTTAGCTAATCCTTTTTTTTATTGTTTGGAGGCCCTACTTTTAAAAAGTATTTAAAACAGTATTACTGGTTGAAGTGTACTATGCAAAAAGGTATCTTGATGTTTTATCCCTCCCCCAGTACCTGTCACTTTCATCTTATTTGGAAATAAGTTCTTCACAGATGTAATCAAGTTAAAATGAGGTCACTAGGTTGGCGCCAATCCAATGACTGGAGTTCCTCTAATTTAATGACAGAGTCACCCAGTGAGAAGACATAAACAGAGATTGGAGTGATGTATTCATAAACCAAGGAATGGCAAAAATTGCCAGTAAACACCAAAAGGCTGGAAATAGGTAAGATTCTCCCCTACAGGTTTCAGAGCATGTGTGATTCAGCTGATGCCTTGATTTCAGAATTTTAGCCTCCAGACCTGAGAAAATAAATTTCTGTTGTTTTATGCCATACAATTTATACAACATTGTTATGGTAGCTCCAGGAAACAAATACACAGAGTAACTACCCTGAGCCCTAGGGTTTTGGAACCTTGGAGGCAATGTTTATCAGAGTGGGGATTGGTAACTCCTTTAATCAGTTTTAGTACATGTGCTGCTGAAAAAAGTGCCCTTTTCATCAAAATAATGCACCTAGAAGTTGCTTATTAAAATGCAGATACCTAGAACTTTTCTTTTGCTATCTAAGCCCTGATCTCTGGAGATAGGATCTTGAAATCTGTTTGTAATGAGTTACTCACTTAAAGTTTCTAAGCACATGTATTAGACCTTTGAAATAAGTATATACAGTATCTGGGTTCTTCCTCCAGAGGTTGTGATTCATTAGGTCTATATGGGACATGAACATCTTTATTGTTTAAAGCTCTATAGGTGATTATGATATGCAGTTAAGGCTGGGAAATATCACTCTATGAAACAGAACCTAGCATTTCAATCAAGTGAAGGACTTTGACAGTCCCAGGCAGCTCAACTGAGGCATTATTTGATCTCAGCTTTCCCCCAGGCATTAAGTGTACTACATAGTCAGTCTGAGCAACCTTCCTTCCACCATTTCTTCTCCCTGCAGCTGCTTTCATTAAGAATAGTATTAGCACAGAGATAAGGGCTTAATGGAGTTTTCACACCAATATCTTGCAAGTTACTTTTCTACTTGCCCTTCAGAAGAGTAGTGTAAACAAAAATATGCACTTGCTGCTAATATAAACCAAGGGAGAGAGACCTCTATACTATTACAGCATCTTTTTATTCATCCTTGGAAGACAAATGCACGATTGGATAAGTATACTTACTGGCTTATGACACACGGTTACGGTTGGTAAATTCAGGCCCTCTGAAGTTTTTTTTCTTAATAATATGATGAACACCCATAGACAAACACTTTTCCTACTAATTTTGAGTGAGAATAATTTACATGATATACACTTATGCTCTGCATCTCATCCTCCTGCTCATCTACAGAAGTCACCAGTGCCCTGAATTTTGTTAA
>PVJX010030452.1:0-22022 GCA_004027295.1 Dolichotis patagonum
ATATAACACATGTTGAAATGAACAACTACTTTGAAGAAAAAGAGACACTACAGTACCCAGTGCTGATTCCATAATGTCATGATGTGTAATCCAGCAAAATTATCATTCTTTGTTCAAAGTGATTTTAGCTTGTTTTGTTTTGTTTAAGTTCAACACACATGAAGGTATGGACAGCTGTTTTTAGGAGAATGAGAGACACCATGACAGCCATTCTCAGCTTCTCTGTTGTCTGGTCTTGAAGACCTGAAACACCCTCCTCGTCCTGCTCAGATCAATTCCATACTATGTTGTTTCATGTGAATTCCCTGTATGTGACAATATGGACAACTATTTGGAAGAAAACAAGAGTCAATACGATAGAGAGTGAATATCTCCAATTGTCTAGTTTTGGAATTTATGTCTCTTACATTGCTTTCTTATGATCTGCTTTGTTCTGTTTTGTTGTGTTTAATTTTACCCTTTTGATATAATTGAATGTATATTTGAGTGGGTAAGATGGATGACCATATTGCTGGGGTTTTTTTGTCAGATCGTGGAACAGAACTGTTAACAGACTCACTGTTTGAATGTTTACTTTACATGTTTTAACTTTATAATTTGAACAACTATTTTCAAGAAGTCAGTATGTAATTTGTCAAGTAATAATCTCTTAGGTATTTTTGTTGTTGTTCTTTTCCTTTTTTCCTTGGAATTCTGTATTGTTGCTACCCTTTATTCTGTTTTGTTTTGTTTTTTTCTTCTCTTTAAATAAAATAAAAAAATATATTGTCTTTAACTCTTTTGGGATGATATCTGGAAAGAGAATAGCTAGATTGAGTGGAATTTCTAATTTTAGTTTTTGAGGGACCCCCATACTGATTCCCATTGTGGTTATACTAGTTTATGTTCCCAGAACAATGTAAAATGGCTTCCTTTTCCCCACAACTTCTCCAGCATTTGCTGTTTTTGAATTCTTGATAACCATTATTTCTGGAGTAATCTGGAGTCTCACTGTTAATTTTTAATTTGGATTGCTTTAATGGCCAGTGCTTTTAAACAATTTTTCATGTACTTATTGACAATTTGTATTTCTTCTGAGAAGTGTCCACTCATTTCGGTTGCCCTTTTGTCAACTGAGTCTTCTGTGTCTTTAATTGAGTCTTTAATTTTTGATGATGTCTTTTATAGATTGTAGATATCAGTCCTCTGTTTGAGGACACTCTTTCCCTTTCCGTACGTTGTCTCTTCACTCTGTTTGTTATCTTTGGTGTTCAAAGTTTCTTAACTTTTTTATAATCCCATTTGTTGATTGTTTTCTTAAAATTTTTATTAGTATATTTTGCAGCTTGTGTAATTTACAGTTGTCTTGGGGAGTGGTTACATGTACATGTTCCAGTCTTTTTCTTTTCTTTTTAAAAAATCTCTTCTATTCATTCCACTTCCATCCATCTTCCTCCAGTTCCCCTATCCCATTTTTCATTCTTGTTAATATTGTTCGTCTTAGCTCATGTTGTGGCCTATAATGTTCACACTGATTGCAGTTATTAGGTTCCTGTAGATATCATTTTTCTTATTTCGCCTTCCCTACCTCCTTACCCCTCACCTCTGTTTCCTTGGACCATTTTGCTATTGCAAGAGATCCATCCCTTTGTCACCTTCTATCCATCCTTTATCACTTTGCTGTACATTGCCTACCTCTAATGAGAATTCCCCTATTGTATTTAAGCTTGCATGTCTGGTTTATTTCATTCACCACTGTATTCTCTAGGTGCATTCTTTTGCCTATAAATGTCTCAAATTTGTCATTCTTTATAGCCAAGTACTATTCCATTAGATATAGGTAGCACATTTTCTTTAGTCAGTCATCTATTGATGGGTATACAGGCTGTTTTATGGATCTAGCTATTACAAGTTGTATTGCTACAAGCATTGCTAGTGTGTTATTGCTGTAGTATGATGTTTTAAGCTCTTTGAGAAGGACACCTATGAGGACACTAACTGAGCCACGTTAGTTGATTCTTGGTGTTATTTCTTATGCAATTAGAGTTCTCTTCAAAATGTCTTTACCTATGCCTATGACTTCAAGACTTTTGCCTCTCCTATCTTCCAGCAGATTGTTCTGTTTTAAAATCTATGTATGATCCATTTTTATTTTCTTTTAGTGTGTGATGAGAAATACAGATTCGGAATTGATCTTCTGAATGGGGTTAAGAAGTTTTGCCACAAATTTTTGAATAGCCTATATTTCCCCAGCATATATGTTTGGTCCCTTTGTCAAAGATGAGATATCTTCATGTACTTAAGTCTGTTTCAACATCCTCTGTTCTGTTCCATCGGTCTACATGTCTAGTTTTTTGTCAGTACCGTGCTTTTTTTTTTCCACTGTCGATTTGTAGTATAGCTTAGATCTGGGAAAATCATGCCTCCTCCTTTGCTTTTCTTGCTCAGGATTATTTTTGCTAGCCTGTGTGTCTTCTGGTTCCATATAAATTTTAGGATTGTTTTTTCTCATTCTGTGAAGAGTACTTTTGTGTTACATTGCACTAACTCTATACTTTTCTTTTGGTACAATATTAGTTATGTGTATTCAGGAACAAGGGATATGTTTCCATTTTCTGGTGTCTGTGACCTCCTTTATATGAGTATTATAGCCTTTATTGTTCAGGTCTTCCACTTCCTTATTTAATACTTGGATATTTCATTGTATTTAAAAGTATCGTGAATTTTGTTAATTTACTAATTGATTTTTAATTGTTCATTATTGATGTATAGGAATGCTACCTATTTTTGTGTGTTGATTTTTGGGTCTTTCTATTTTGGAATTTGTTTTTTCTGTGAGTCTTTAGGTAAATTTTTTTGGTTTTGCTTTGTACAGATGATGCCATCTACAAATAAGAGTTTCACTTCTTTCTTTGCTGTACATATCCCTTTAATTTCTTTCTCTTGCCTTATACCTCTGGCTAACATCTTGGATACTATACTGAATAGGATTGCTGCAAGTGGAAAACCTTGTCTTATTCCTGATGTTTGGAGAAAAGCTTTCAGTATTTCCCCAGTTAGCTGATATTGACAGTGATTTGTCATAAATGACTTTTATTAAGCTGAGATCAATTCTATTCTATTTTCCTCAGAGTTTTTACTGGAAATAATGTTGGATTTTGTCAGAGGCTTTTCCTGCATCCATTGAGATGACCATGTGGTTTTTGTGCTTTCTTGTGTTCATGTAGTGTATTACGCTTACTGATTTACATATTATCTCTGTTAGTTTTCTCATTCCTAAGAGAAAATACCCAACTGCAAAAGTTAAAGAGGGAAAGGTGTATTTAGATCACAGATTGCAAAGGTTTCAGTCCATAATCAGCTGCCTCTGAGGCAGGGTGGCATGTGGCAGAGGGGCAACTAATCATGAAAGGCAGCTAAAAAAACCAGAGAGTGGGAGAGATGAACCTTTTTCTATCCCTTATATTGTGTGCAGGTGCCTCACCCTAGGATGACTCCTAGTTGTGGGACTCACAGACAATCCCAGCACCCTTAATCTCAGCATTGCAGTTGAACCAGTCACGCACTATAGATTTCACTACCCACAGAAAAGCCCTGTGACCTCATGAGGCTTTGGGGGGACATGTAGTCACAAAGCATAACATATATGTTGAACCATCCTTGCATCCTGAAGATAAAGCCAACTTGCTCATGATATATGAACCTTTGAATGCTGTGTTTCATTGTTTGCCAGTTTATTGAGAATTTTAAAAAATCTATGTTCATTGAAGAGATCGGTATGTTGCTGTGTGTGTGTGTGTGTGTGTGTGTGTGTGTGTGAAGTTATTGCCAGGTTTTGCTATCAGGGGGATGCTAGCTTCAAGGGACAAGTTGAACAGTACTATTTCCCTTTCAGTTTCATTGAAGAGTGAGGAGTATTAGCACTGGATCCTCCCTGAACTTCTTGCAGAATTCAACAGTCAATCCATGGTGTGTTTGGTTTTCTTAGTTGATAGAGTTTTGGTTAGTTGCTTACTTTCAGTGCCTTCATTTTATTGCTTGTTACTGGGCTATCTTCTTAGCTCTGCTTTGGTAATTCATGTGTGTCTAGAATCTGTTTCTCCCAGAGTTTGCCAATTTATTAAATACAGGTTTTCTAAGTTGTTATTTATAATCTTCTAGATTTTGTCAGCGTCCATTGTGATTTTGCAAGATCAGAAAAGGTTTAAGCATGAAATAGGCATGTTACAAGTAGAGTTCTTGGCTTTGTAGAAAGGCACACTTAAGTAAACTGAGCTTGGTGGCACAGACCTTTTACCCAGCATGCTGGGAAGCCAAGGCAGGAAGATGGCAAGTTTGAGCCCAAATGGGGCAACTGAACAGCTTAGCAAAACACTGTCTCAGCATTGAAAAATATATATAACAGATACAGCTCAATATGATGGTATCCCAAGTACTTCCCCCACCCCTGCAAAAGGTTTGTAATAATCATGGTGGTGGTGCACACTTCTATTCACAGCTCCTTTGGCTGAAGCAAGAGGATTCCCATTGCAATCCCATTCTGGGCACCTTAGTAAGATCCTGTCTCCTATAGAATAAAAAGGCCAGCCTGGCTTGTAGCTCAGTGGCAGAGCACATGCAGAACATAGAAGAGTAGTTTATATAGTGCTAGTTGGTTTTTCTGTTTACCATTTACATTCTGGTTTTCAACCTGTGGAGCGTTCACATATAAAATGGGGTGGTCTAAATATGAAAATGTGTCCAGAAAGAGTTCATTTTTACTATCTAAATAATGGGAATTTGGGCAAACATTTTTGTGATCCTTGTTCCTTCATCAGCCTTTCTCTGAGTCTCCCAATTTCCATGTAACCTGGGACAATATTAGTGCCCTTACCTTGTGACCTCAACCAAGATAAACATAGAGGAAGTTGCTTGCAAAAACTAATCTCTAGGGTTTTATTTTTCTATTGCTTTAGTGATAAATTGCATTTATTATGTTTAAACCATAAAAGAAGTTGAAATGGGACAGAAGCAATGAGTGAGAAGAGATTTAAAAATATATCTAGGTTTGAGATTTGCTGTGAATCTTCCTAGTCAAATGAGTCCATTTTTCTGTGATATGTGTTCAAATTTACCTTCTTACTCAAATCACTGGGCTGTGTAATTCCAAGATGACCACCTATTTCCACATATTTATTATTACTGCTCTTAAATTTTATTTCTGGTTAATCAGCCATTTATATGAAGTTGTTTTGTAAAGTTTGATAAGTTTTGGTGTATGTGATTTTATCTCAAGAAACAATAATCTTCAGTCAGAATTTTGGGTTTTTTATTTTTTTATTTTATTTTAAAAGGGAGTAAAATTAAACACAACGATACAGAACAGAACGGGACATAAGAAAGCATAAATTTCAAAGCTAGACAACCAGAGATCTTCACTATCTGTCATATTGTCTCTTGTTTTCTTCCAAATGGTTGCCCTTATCTTTCCATATGGGGAGCTCATACTAAATAACATAGCCAATCTTTTCACAAGATGTGTAGTTCACTGGCTCCCATTTGCTAAGCAGGGGGGAGCAGGAAGGGAGGACACGTGATGGGGGCCAGGACGATATGAGATGTCTGATTCTCAGCCCACACACCGGCAGTATCACAGCCGCCCCCCAGACAGGGGAGGAGTTCCTTGTTCTAGCACCCCGAGTCAACGGCACAGTGCAGGTCCTGATGTGCCAGGGTCTCTCTCATTCCGCCGTGGAAAGTCTCCCATGCTCTCAGCCGCACCCCCCAGAGAGGTTTTTTTACTCCTATGTAGCAACTTGCTCCTATGTAGCAAGTTCTGAGGTGCACTAAGTCTGAATGACAAACAAAAATGTAGAGATATTCTTTCAAAGCAGATGAGCCTTCCCATATACCACAAAGCCATTATGTTATTTTGCCAATAATCACACTTGTAATTTATTGGCTTGATTTTTATGAGTTCATCTGGTAATCTGTCAGTTTCTGCGTTATGCAATTGTATTCTCTGTTGATTTCAGGAAGTGCAAGGAATTACTGAGGAGCTTTGCAGGAATCATTTAAGCTGAATTACTTCTGATTCCGTGCTTGTTGTGCTGTGGCCTGCGTTGGTTTAAGTATATATTTCAGTGAGTACCTACACTGTCTTGAAATCCCAGTTAGAGTATCCAAATGGAAAAAGAATTGTGAAAAGCAGGGGAAAGAATACCTTGATCCTGAAATTGTAAGCTTCCTTTTGTTACTGAAAGCCTCACAGTAGCACATTCTCTAAACAGAAGACCCACTCTGTCTTTGCCTTTTTTACTTCTACCAATAATACAGGAAATGAAAATGTTGGATCACAAGGTGAATGAAAACAAAATGTAGTGCTTTTCAAAATTTGGAAAGTTCTTTTTCTTTCACTCAAACAGAAATGGAGCAGAATTTGCAAAATTTTCATTGACCTATAGTGATAAAGTAGACACAAAAATATTGTTTATGGCTCAGGCATGGTAGCACATGGAAGCAGGCATGGTAGCACATGGAAGCACTCTGCAAGGCTGAGGCAGGAAGATCACATGTTTGATCCCAGCCTTGGTGACTTGATCCCAGTGATGTCCTGTCTGAAAATTTAATATAAAGGGTGGAGGATATAATTCAGGGTTAAGGTCCTGGCTTCAATCACCAGTACTGCAGAAAAAAAATACATGTCTTTATGGATGGAGATAATGACTGCTGAACTAAGTCAAGTGATACAATGAACAAAAAGTTCAATAAAGGCAATGAGTGAAAAGTAAGTTTTTCTTTACATCAAACTTTTATTAAAGGTTGAAGGAAAAAAGAAGCAAATAAGTAGTGAAATAGAAGAATCAGGTAACTCAAGTGATGCCACTGTTGTCACTGCTGAGGACAGCAGTCATGGGTTAATCCAACAAAGAAAGAGTGGAAAAACTGACACCCAGCAATTGCCTACTGAGAAGAATGAAGAACATGCTAGGTAAGATTATGGAAATATTTGACTGTAGATAGTTACTGTTCTATACAACAAAATCTAACTTGAGCCTGTATTTGTAATTAAGAAGTTACTTGCTTTTACTAGAGATACTCAGCTTTGTATGCTTGTCAGAAAAATACAGACAATTTAGATATCATTTTTTCCAATTATCTTGAGAAATATTTAAAAAAATTAGGATGAATTGGCCAGTCCAAGCAAACAGACATCATCATGTATTATTAGTAAATGAAATTATTAAATACATTTTAACAATTTAGTAGCATTAAGAAAATCTCAAAGATTTCATTGTCTCAACTAACACCTTCTCTTGTGAGACTGAATCCTTCTGGGAGAGGAATACATGACCTATGAGCATACACATGTATGTAGCTATTAAAGACATTTACTGTATATTACCTATAGGCTAAAATAGGTGAGTGTATACACTTCACATACATAACATAAGCCTGTATAACATGTTGATAATACTTGTATAAATGTTACCTCTACACTATATGTTAAAGGGTAACTTAGCATTCAAATAAATATGGAGTTAATCTCAATACTTAACAGTAAGGAAATAATTGAATTGTTATATCCATAAAATAATATAGCTTACAGCCATTAGATAATATTCATTGTGATTATTTCACAAAGTATATTTAAAGCATTGTTTATGTTACATCTTCAGCAAATTTTGTTGTAATATTTGTAACATGTGCTAAGTTGCAAAAGAAAGTAGCATGCTTCACTGATACTCATATCTATCTATCTATCTATCTATCTATATATTTTAGACTAGCCTCAAACATTATGTACCCCAGGCTAGTCTTGCATTCATGATCCTCCTCCCTCAGCCTCTTCAGTGTTGGAACTGTATGCATGGATCTAATTTTTTTTTCTGTTGTTGGTACCGGGGATCACACTCATGACTTCAAGCTTGCCAGGCAGGCACTTGTGCCGCTAAGCTAAATCCCCAGCCTCAATGGATCTAATTTTCTTGCTTTTGTAGGTCCCCCCTAAACAGATGATGGGATTATAGATGTATCCAGCAACACATGGCTGGCTAAGAAATTTTTTATTTTGGTAAATTCCATTTTATTATTTTATATTTATTTTATTGTTTGAGGCAGGGTCTCACTATGTAGTTGAGGCTTGCCTCCAACTCACTATGTAGCTCAGGCAAAGACTCCCCCAGCCCATCATGTCTAGATTGGATTCTCTGTTGTTTCCTCTTCCTAGCCAATGTTTCTCTTTCTTAGCACTTATCACCTTTTTTTTTTTTTTTTTTTTTTGGTACAGGGAATAGAACTCAGGACCTTGCACTTATGTCACTGTTATGCTGTGATGCATCTGCAACGATTCTGTTATGTGTACTTTTCATTTAATTTTTCTCTACTGTTGGCATAGGCAATACATCCACATAATACAAAATTCAAATTGTACAAAAGATATGGGTAAAAAGTCTTCTACTCCTTTGTACCAGACACCTAGTTCTCTTCTTTAGAAGTGACCACTTTTAATATGCTGAACGCCTTCCTGAAATATTTTGAGTACACAAGTAATTATGTACATAAATATTCCTTTTTTATTTTGCCTTTTTTATTAACACAGTATAGGCATTTTTCTGCACTTCGTGTTTATCTGTTAATTATGTATCTTGGCAATTCTTATCAATATGTAAATAGCTGCCTCTTTATTTTTCATGTGCCATACAGTGTCAACTTGCCATAATTTATTTTACTTCTACTGTTGGGCCTTTAGGTTGTTTTCAGGCTTTGGTTCATCACAAACAATGCTGCACTGAATATCTGTGTATGTTAAGCAATTTCCCACATCTGTATCTACAGAATAAATTCCTATAATAAATTAATTGAGTCAAAGATTATGTACATTTTTGTTTTTCTTTTTTAGAGACAGGGTTTCGCTGTGTAAGTCAGGCTGGTCTCGATCCTCCTGTCTCTGCCTCTAGGCGTGAGCCACCGCGCTCAGCGAAGTTATTGCCAAACTGCTGTTAATGGTGCTTTACCAAGTCACATTCCCACTAGTGACGGATAGTTCCAATTGCAATTATCCGGGAAAGATTTCCTCCTTTGCCAACCTAAAAGATGGAAAATGTGCCCTGGAAATATAGATGTGCAAGCTTTTTCTTCCTTGCAGTATTATTTTCACATGTTTAAGAGCCATCTGTATTTAGTGAACTGTTTCTTCATAAATGTTCTTACTTATTATTTAATGACTGACTCGCTGCCCTCTGAGGTCGTTCCTCGGAGCGCAGAGATCCGGTCTGCTTTGTTTATTCCACAGTTCTGAGAGCCAGAATGAGGCTAAGAGAAATGACTTGGCTCAGGTCATGCAATGTCAAGATCAGAAATCATATATGATTCTAAAGCCCACACGTTTTTCCAGTGGACAGAATAAGTAGTAACTCACAGACCTGCTGACTAAGGTTAAATACCTGAAGTATGCTACGTGGTTGGGCTGGTGGACAGGCGTGTTACTTTCTATGGTCGCAATCGCTGTTTGGATCTAGTTTGCTCCCATGCAGGAAGGCAGCCTATGCTAGGTAGCTCTTCATCGTAAGGCCAGATTCCTTCTAAAATCTCACTTTATTTCCAAATCAAAATAAGGAGGATAAAGGCAGCTTGCAGCGAGAACCCGGCAAGTGCTCTGCAACGGTGCACCAGACCCTAGAGCCTGTGACCGCACTGTCGTGCACCAGAAGTCGCTCGGCTTCCGCACCGCATCTTTCGCTCGGCGATCTACTTCCTGCCCTGCGCAGGCTCCTCTCCGCGCTCTCCAGTCCCCTGCTTCCGTTTGCTTGTCTCCTGGGCAACGCTGACTTCCGGTCGCGCGTGGTGGACGGGGTCAAGATGGCTACGGTGAGTACGGGGATTTGTCAATGTCTTAGCCGCTGGCGGGGCGTGAAGAGCCGATAGGGCGGTGGGGCGGCCTGACCGGTGGAGGCCAGCATCGCGTTTTAGAGCCCGGTCGGTCCGCGCGTGGAAAGGAGGTTCACGCCGGAGGCGTCTCTCCCAGCCCTGCCTGGGCCTTCTCTGGGTTTGGACGGAAAAGTCTGGTAATCCTGGATTATTAGTACTTTAAACGTGACAACACTCGGGGCTCAGCACCCGCTGAGCAGCCCGCGTTTCTTTCTGTGCCGGGTCCTTTGGTTTGCTCAGCTGGTCTGAGGCATTGATGAACCCCACGAACCTCCTGCTGCATAGGATCCCAGAGGAGCTCCAGCCCACCCAGGAGCGGATAATTAAGTATTTTTAGTATATGTGCTGCTGAAGCAAGCACAGGATATTTAAATTTAAAACGAACGCATATATCATAACTGAGCGCGGTGGCGCCTCCCTGTCATCCCAGCACTGAGGGAGGCTGAGGCGGGAGGATCACAAATTCGAACCCAGTTTGGGCGATTTAACGAGATTGTGTCTCAAAAAATTAAAAAAAGTGCTGGGGATATACAGTAGCTCAATGTGAAGGCCCTGGTTCAATGCCCAGTACTGCCCCTCCCCCAGACGTAGAATAATTGTACGCATTGTGGCTTATACTGTGATACGTGGATACAGTGTATAATGACAAAATCTGGATAATTAGCGTTTCTGTTTTCTTAAATATTTATTATTGTGTGTGGAAATCTTCGAACTCCTTTCTGGTTTTTTTTGTTTGTTTGTTTGTTTGTTTTTGGAAATTGAACCAGGGTCCTTTGCACTGAGTTACACCTTCAGCCCCTTTTATTTTTTATTTTCAGACATGGTCTTGCTAAATCCCTGAATTGTCTAGGGCTGGGCTTGAGCTTGTGATCCTCCTGCCTCAGCCCCTCAGCGTGCTGGGATTGCAAGCATGTGTCATTGTGCCCAGCTTTTCTAGTTTTGTATAAAAGATGTGAACTACAGTGACCCTACTGTGCTGAAAAACATTTATAATTTATTCTTCCTAATTGTATTTTGGCCCTTGTTATCTAGCTTACCTCTCCCTCCTTTCATTTATACCCTTCCTAACAACCTCTAGTGAATACTGTTCTACTTCAGGGAATTCAACTTATTTAGGTCCAAAGGAGCAAGAATATGCATAATTTGTCTTTCTGTACCTGACTTGTTTCACTTAGCAAAATGCCCATTTCCATCCATGTTGTTGTGAATGACAGGATTTCTTTCATTTTTCTGGCCGAATAATATTTCACTGTATATGCATACCACATTTTCTCATCTGTCCGTTTATCCATTATTGGATACTTGCATTGATTGGACATCTTGGTACTGTGAATAGTGCTCTAATAAATATGGAGTGCAGATATCTCTTTAATATACTGATTTTATGTCCATTAGCTATATCTCCAGTAGTTCCATAGCATGTGTAATTTTTTGAGGTATTTCTCTGAAATTGGATCTAATTTCTATAGTCTCATTTGCTTTTATTGTATGACATTAACATCTAACTTCAAGTTAAATTGTCAAATTTATTGCTTGTGGTATAGTATAGTAATTTCATCTTTTTAAGTTCTCATTGCATGGAAATTTGAATTTTTGTCTTGTTTTGGAAATGGCCTTGCATCTTCTAATAAATTTTAAAGGACTCAACAGCCCTACCTTTAAGTCCCTGTTTCCCATAAAAGTGCAGGCGTAGCATATGGCAGTTCTGTTTCTGGTGGCAAAAAGCTGGAAACAAATTAAAGAACAACTGCTGAACCACTGATATTTCCTTGCTGTGGAGAATGTTAGGTAGCCATTAAAAGAAATTTATAACTATGATGTTGACTTGGAAGCCTTGGTATGTATTTAAATAAGAGCTAGTGTCCCTCTAGTCCCAAGGGCTTGGAAGCCGGTGGCAGGATTGTTTGAGGCCAGCCTGGAATACACAGCAAGACCCTCCTTATAAAACAAAACAAGGCAAACCCGAAAATAAACATTAAAAAAAAAAAAACCTAGAAATGGAGCTGGGGTAGATTGTGCTATCTCAGTTAATTCGGTAATATACCATCATGCCCAGCAAGAAAGACTCTTAATATGTTCCCTAAAGTGAAAAAAACCTAGTTAAGTCAGATGTGGTGGTACAAGCCCAGCACTCCGGAGACTGAGGCAGGAAGATCACTGTGAGTTTGAGGCCAGCCTGGGCTACAGAGTGAGCTAAAGGAAAGCTTGAACTGCATAGCTAGACCATGTAGTCTCAAAAAAAAATCTTATCTATCTGTATATACACATACATACATATGTATATGTTTATGTGGTATACATATATACATATATATTTAATGGTGTTCTTCAACATTTTCAAAGCAGTTTTGAGGAGCTGAGGTATAGCTCAGTGGTAGAGCCCTTGTTGCTAACGAAAGGCCCTGCATTCAATCCCCAGCACTTAAAAATAGAAAAGTTTTTTTTGTATAATACACATACCATAAAATTTGATCATTTTAAGTACTACATACAATGTGGTCATTAAAACTAAATTTGCTGTCTTGTAAATGACTTCCTGTTTTGATGTCTATCCTGTGGGTGTTGTGTTGCTCCTTAGGTTTTCTTCTTGTTTGTTTTCCTGATGGATCTTTTCCCATTTTTTTCTTTTCTCTTATATTTTAGCTATGTGTTTGAAAAAGCAACATGCTTGTAGATATTTTTAAAAATGCATTCTCACATTGTGTTTTAAACTAGAGAATTTTATTTTTTCCCTCCTTTCTGCTTCTCTTATGTCATTGCTTAGAAGTTATATACTGGGTCTTGTGTGAGTACCAAAGAAATTTGAAAATACTGTATGTATTTGATACAGGGGAAAGAAACTCCCAACCTACTAGATGTCTAGTATGAGTTTGTGTTATCTAAAATAAAAAAAAATGAATTATTTTAGGAGCAACATAAGAGCAGAGTATA
The DNA here is from genome assembly GCA_004027295.1 of Dolichotis patagonum. Taxonomy (NCBI): domain Eukaryota; kingdom Metazoa; phylum Chordata; class Mammalia; order Rodentia; family Caviidae; genus Dolichotis; species Dolichotis patagonum. Next base: position 12,820 of record PVJX010030452.1, read on the forward strand.
TTTATTGAGAGAAAGAAGGCTTCTTTGGTGAGGGAGAAGAAGGGGTCCCCAATGGGTTGCCAAGGACTCCACCTTTTCTAGGGATTTTTGTAGAGCAAAACCACAGGTGAGCCCAGTCCAAAGTGGAGAAAAATGGGAACTGGCAAGGTGGGCGTGAGGTAGGGCAGAATTATGGTCAACCAATAAGATTACGAGCATAATTGCTCAGATAAGATTGATTAAAACAGGACCCAATAGGGAAGTGAGTTACGTGGGGGGGGGGACGAAGACCGACCGGGAGGAGGGGATGGGGGACTTTGCCTGTAGGGGTTGAATTAGTGGCTCTTTCTGGCTTCCTCAAGGTGATCAGGGTATCAAGAATATCAATCCCTGATGTTATCCTTAAGATGTGGGTGCATTTGTTTTATTTCTTTTTATTACTATTATTATTATTATTATTTATTTATTTATTTTTTTTTTTTTGGTACCGGGTATCGAACTCACGACCTCTCACTTGCCAGGCAGGTGCTTTTGCCTCTGAGCTAAATCCCCAGCCCCTTCTGAGGTAAATCCCCAGCCCTGTTTTATCTTTTGTCCTGAGATCTGCCCCACTGGAGGTGACTGTCCTCCAAGGTTGTAAGGTATCTGGTCTTCTGCACTGACTCCTTCCAGGACCCAGCCCCGTCTGACTGCCTATAATATTCTGACTTAGCTGTCTATAACATATTGAACGTAATGTCCAATATGTCCAATTAAAATCAGAGTAGTACAGGGACTGTCATTCTCAATGAGTCTAAAAATTGCAGATTTCTGAAGGTCTTTTACATTTGCTTTTGTTCCTGAAAGTTAGTTTTGATAGGTATAAGAGTGTAGGTCAGGGATTGCCAGACTTTTGTTTTCCTTTGTAAAATGTCACACAATAAATATTTTGGGTTTTGCGGTCTATACGATCTTTAGTAATAGTGAATTCTGGTGTGTAATATAAAAGCAACTACAGGCAGTACATAAACATGTGAGCATAGCTGTGTTTTGACAACATTTGTAGATACTGAAACTGACTTTTATATAATTCCCATATAGGAAAAATACTATTTAAAATATATATTTTTTTGCCAAGTGTGGCAGTGCACACTTGTAATCCCAGCACTAGGCTGAGGCTAGAGGTTTGGGAATTCAAGCCAGCCTGAGCTCCATAGTGAATTCAGGGTCAGCCTGAACTACATAATGAGATCCTGTGTCAAAAAACAACACACAGACACCCCATAGGCACCCCTGGTGCCTGTGACTCTTCATGTTATGAAATACTTGACGTTTAGAGTAGTATTTTCATGTTGTTTGTTTGTTTATTTTTTGAGACAGGGTCATGGTATATATAGTGCAGGCTGGAACATGGTTATGGAGCCTGGGCTGGCCTTGAACTCACAGTGATCCTCCTGCCTCAGCCTCCCAAGTGCTGGGATTACAGGGGTGCACCACCACACCCAGCACCCCATGCTATGTTAATGTGATATTGTTTCCCGTTTTGATTCTTGAGAAGTCAGCTCTCAGTCTTGTTGTTATTTCTTTATAGGTAATCTGGTAGTATATTTATTCCTTTGCTGCTTTTAGGAATTTCACGCCTATGTGTGTACGTGCGCATGTGTGCAGTACTAGGGGTGAAACCCAGGGCCTCATCCATGCCAGGCAAGTGCTGTTCCTCTGGGCAGCCCCCCAGCCCTTAAGCACGTCTTAAGTTCCCTTTGCTGTACCTAAGTATTCATTTATTATCATTTTACCTGCTTAGGATTTGTTACAGAGCCAGAATTAGTGTCACTTTTTACTTGTAGAAAAATTCCAGCCATATTTTTGCTTATATGATGGTATATATAAAACAGGAAGTTGGTATAAAATTCACCTAAAGATTTTCTAGCAGGTTTTAGGATAAGATAGTGTACTGTCTCACTCCTCAAATTGACCACTTTCTGTGTAGGTGACTTATATCTTCCTTTATCAAACAGGGATTACTTTTCTGGTGTGGCTGCTGAAAAACACAGTATTAAGTGCAATACTAATGTTAACCATTTAAGAACTCAATGCTTTTATAACACTGTACACATTATATGTTATAATTTTTGTACAGTATAAACACGCATTGTAAATATTTACTTTATGTTATATTAGTAGTTTGGGTAGCAAAGGTATACTTGGTATTTGTTTTTTAATTCATACTAAAATAATTCTTTGTACTTGTATGGATTTAATGAACTAATGATGTAACTGATAGTTATTCTTGTTATTTGAATGTATCTTTAAGTTATAAGCTATATGGGGTGCTTTAACAGGCCACAACTGTCGTTTCAGAGAACTCAGTTTCCTGCATCTGCCGAATCTCAAAAACTCAGCAAGAAAAAAGGTCTGTATGCAGTTTTGTTGTAAGGCATGTATTTGCACAGATTTCTGTGCCTTCTTGATCCTTTGGGGTTTTTTCCTATTGTAGATACATTAGAGCTTTTAAAAATGTGAATGTTAGAAAAAGCAGTACTAGTCCAGATGTTATGCCATATCTAGCTTTCATTGTATGGGGCTATAAATGTATTTAAGTGGAGTTCGATTATTATATGTGTACTGATTTTCTATTTCATGGGATTTTATGAGAGTTGAGTCTGGAAAACATAACTAGGTAAAAGCTTGTGCAGTAAGAGTTGTGTTTATAGCCATAGAGATTTGTTTTATTTAGAGGAGCAGAATTCCTTCATTCGTTTACCTATTCAGTTTCTGTCAGGTTGGCGGTGACATTAGATGTTCTCCCGTGTGTGATAGACTGGTGTCTCTGTTATGCATCAGGCATTAGAGAGATGCCTGAACTTTGTCTTTAGCAGCAATGACGTTCGTTCATTCATCTGCAGACCTGTGCAGTTTAATATTTGTGAGAGAAGAAACTGAGGCTGCCGGAAGGGGCGTGGCTTGCCAGGGGTGTTTGGTGTAGCTCTTGTCTGTTGTCCGTGCTGTCAGCAATCTGTCTTTCCACAGCATGTGTTTTCCTATTGTCTGTGAAAAGTCTTCATTGATTTTGTCATTAAGTTGTTTAGCTTACTTGGGACATTTCTATAGCTCTTTAAAACTGTATTGCAAGTTCTTGGAAAGTGAGATTGCTGTTCAGAAATGTACTTTTCAGGGTGTTTTTCAGAAATATCTTTTACTGGAAGAACTATACATCTCTACTTTGGATTATTTGTGACAATCAGATGTAATTCTGCCAATATCTAACATAGTTGCTAATATTCCTAAGACTGTATCTGGACATAAAAATCATTTCATTTTTTGTTTGTTTATTTTGAGATAGAGTCTTGGAGTGCAGGCTGGCCATGAACTCACGTGCCACCACGTCCAGCTTCCCTTTGCTGTCACTGCCTTTAACCACCAGGGTGATCTGACTGGTTAGAAGGGTTCAGTGTGTACTGTGGCTGTCTCTTCAGTGATCAGTCCCCCCTTCCTCTAGAGTCCTGTCCTGTGGTTTGATTGGCAGTAGGTCTAGAAGAGGGCTGTATAGCAGTTGAGAACTGGCCCGTGCCCCGCCCAGCCTGATGAGATGTAGTGTTCCTTGCTTTAGTGCCAGGGTTAGCATTTGATGTGCATCATAGCAGGGTTGGGCATTGCCACAGGGTCCCTTTCTCTTCCTGTTCCTCCTCTTTTTGGTCCTGGGGTATCGAACCCAGGGTTTTATGTATGCTAGGTGTAGATTCTGCCACTGTACAAATTCCCAACCTTTCTCATCAGTTTTTCCTCCTGTCCCCACCCCAGCGCAATCACTGTCTTGACATGTCATTATTAAATTTCGTTTTTCCTACCCTTGAGCCCCTAAGTTTGAGAACTTAAACCTTGTTCTAGGACCAGTGATAGATACTGGGAATACAGAGATAAATAGGGCGTGGATTCCTCCCTTTGGGAATTGGCCGCCTTAAGAACATGAACAGACATGAATAAAGTACAGAGTATGCTTTGTGCTGAACTTAAATATTTCCAGTTTCTTCAGCTCTTTCTGTTTTTGTTTTTTTTTAAACATGGAATGTTTAGAACTCCTTTGCCATTACTGCCTTGGTTAGGTGAAACTTGGCGTCACAGAGTAGAGGACAACTGGTAGAGTAGAGACTGCTGGGCATGACGGGAACAGAGCCATGCGGCCCATCAGGGTCTTTTCTTATGTGCCCGTTTTATTGCTCTCTTCTGGCTCCAGGCTGTGTTGACTTTGGGCAGCCAGTTTCGGGGTTCATAGGGGGTGGGGCTTTTCTTCTGCAATGCCTGTGTCTGCTTTTGAGATGAGGGTTAATTCAGTCTTCATAGGATGAGCTGGGACTTACCCTTCTTCCGTCTCCCGCAGAACTTTTACTTTGAATTGTTGGTGTGTCTTTCACACGTTTGCTAGAATGTTTTGATGAAGCAGTCCTGGCTTGAATGTTTTCCTTATTGGGAGATTTTTAGATACAAATTCAGTTTATTTTAATTTTTTTTCAACTTTAGTTTATTAAATAGATGTAGAACTATTGAGATTATCTTCTTTTTTCCTTTGCTTTTTGTATTGGAGTTTGAACCCAGGGCCTTTGCACTGATCTATATCCCCAGGACTTTATCATTTTTTCTTTTTAATGGATATGTGCTTGCAGTACATAATTACATCTGTCTTAGAGAATTGGTACATATATGTATTGTATCTTAATCAATTTTATTTTGCATTTTATTTATTTATTTTTGGTACCAGGAATCAAACTCACAACCTTGTGGTTGCCAAGCAGGCACTTAGGTTGCTGAGCTATATCCCTGGCCCTATTTCCCATTTATTTATTTGTTTATATTTTAGAGACAGGGCCTTGCTAAATTGCCCAGGTTGGGCTAGAATTTGGATTGTCCTGCCTCAGCTTTTTGGGGTGCTGGGATTATAGGCATGTGCTACTCTCCCTGGATCAGATTATCTGTTTCTTTAGAGACAGCTTTGGTGATGTTTTTTTATCTTATCAAATTTATTAGTATGAAATTCATAATCTTGTAATTTGTTTATATCTTACTATAGGATCTATACTATATACAGATCCCATACAGTCTTTTGTAATTTTGGTAACTTCATTTTTCTTTTTTTTTTTTTTAGGCAGGGTTTCACTAATAGTTCAGGGCTGCCTCAAACTTATTGTGTACTCCAGGCTGGCCTTTAACTCAAAGCAATCCTTCTGCCTCAGCCTTCCCAATAATGGGTTATAGGCATGTGACTTGACATTCAATTATAAACTCATTTTAAATGTTCTTAATGTTCATTTTTTGGTTATTTTGAGGCAGGGTTTCAGTATGAAGTGGAGGCTGGATGCTGACCTTGAACTTGCTGGGTAGCCCAGGTTGGCCTCACTCATGACAGTTCTCCTGCCTCAGCCTCCTGAGTGTTGGGATTATAGACGTAAGCCACTATGCCTGGCTCAAAAATTCACTCTTTAAAAAAAATATTTTTGGTGCTGAGGATCAGTCCCAGGCTCTCACACATGCTAGACAAGTGCTGTGCCCCCAGCCCAGATTCACCTTTGGTGAATACAGAGTTCTGGTCGTTTTGGTAATGAAATAGTCATGTAGCCACCATTACCATAATGAAGCTATGTTTGGTTACCCCTCCCCATCACCTTGACTCCACAGTAAATCACTTCTTTCATTCCCATTTGTTGGTAGCCACTAATCTATTTTTTTCTTCCTATGGTTTTGCTTTTTCTAGGATATCATATATTGGGGCCAGGGATATAGCTCAAGGGGTACCTGGTAAGCAGGAGGTTGTGAGTTTGATCCCAGGTACCAAACAAAACAACACAGGATATCATATAAGCAGAATTGTATATAGATTTTTGAGTAGCTTTATAAACCGGTGTGATGCATTTGAGATTTATTCATCTTGTTTATCTTATTCATCCTTTTGTTGATAATAGTTATGTGCATCCCATAGTTTATTATTATACCCACCATAGAAGCACATCCGGGCAATTTGCAGCTTTTGCCTTTTAAGTAAAGCCTCTATAAATATTCATTCCGAGGGTTTTACCCAAATGTAAGTTTTCATTTTATGAGCTGGGCATGGTGGTGCACGCCTGGACTCTCAGCACTCGGGAAGCTGAGGCAGGAGGAACGTTACAAGTTCGAGACTAGTCTGGGCTACAAAGTGAGCTCAAGATCAGCCTGACCCATAGCGAGACCCTGTCTCAAAAATTTTTTTTTTATTTCAGTTGCACTAAGGACCTTAGAGTTGGAGTGTCAGGTAGTTTTGAGTATATATTTATGAGAATTATCCCAAACTGTTTTCCAAAATAGCTAGACCATGTTTTATTTCTGCCTGCAGTGTGTCAGAGTTCTGATTTCTCAGCGCCCTTGGGAGCATTGCACATGGTCAGTGTTCTGTAAAAGCTCTTGTAGTGGGTACATCAGGGGGTCCTGTGGCTTTAATTTGTATTTGCCTAATTGTCCTTTGTGTCAGGCATCGTTTTAGATCTTCCTTAAATCTTCCAGGATCTTCCCTGTGATCCTGGTATCCCCTTGGGTAAAGTGTCCAAATCGTTTAAAGAGAACAGAGTTGTGTGTTGCAGTGTGCAGTGTCCAGGTACTTGGGAGGCTGAGGCAGGAAGACAGTTGTTTTGATGAAGATAAACTTTGATTCGTGCTTCTTACATGACAATGAACACCAAATGGGTCAGAGATCTAAATGTAAAATGTGCAAGTATTAAAAGAATATATTGGGCTGGGAATGTAGCTCATCTTGAGAATAAAAAATTCAAATTAAATCAGTCACCTTGAGAATAAAAAATTCAAATTAAAATGTCATTTTTCGCCTATGAGGGTGGCTAAAATTGAAAATTACTTTTCACCACCTGTTCACGCCTACAGTACCCTATTTCAGATCCTCAGGTGCTTTCTGTGTTTCTACATTATGCTCTCACCAGTTCAGAGCTCAGAATGATAGCAGTAAAAATGTCTTACCTTTACAGTCTTGTCAAGCTCTGTCATGTTTTGATGTCTCAGCTATTACACTGCACTAGAGAAGCCTTAGAATTCCTGTTGGAATGAGCAAGTTAACATTTGTCAAATGGCTTGCTTCCAGTTTTTTCATGTTTTCCAGTGAAAATCCTAGGGCGCACAGGAAGGCCTGCGGAGGCGGAATAGCCTGCCTGGAGCCTGCAAAGGCTGCTGCTGGGTCACAGCTCTTTCTGCGCCCCAAAACTGTCACGTGCTAGCTGTCGGCTGCTCTGAGAGAAACCCAAGAGGGCTGTGTGTGCAGGGTTCTCACAGAAGCCTTAGTCACTTTAGGAGCATGTGTGACTGGAACCTGGAACCACAGTCATTTTCTGTGTGGCCCTGGTGTAGCCTGGTCAGCCCTGGTGTTGGCCAGAGGTACATAAAGGTTTGTGTGAGGGCCGCTCAGCCACAGGACACGGCACAGTAGGACACGGCACGGTGGGAGAGAACTGGGTCTTGGAATTATTTAAAGTATGTGTGGAAGGAAGAAGGAAGGGGAGAAGATGTCACAGAAGAGTGGAATTTGCCTGCTGCCAGCCTTCTGCTGCCTGGGTGGTGACAGGAGGCAGTGTGGGAGCAGAAAGGGGTCACCTGCGTCCCCTCCGTGGCCGCTGCCTGCGCTCTGTGCACACAGAGGCTCCTCCAGGGCAGTGTTGGCCACGCTGCAGTGCTCTGACCCGTCTCATACCCGAGAGAGCCCTGGCAGCAGCGTCCCAATCCCGTGCGTGGCGGGCTTGGACTGAGCCACGATGTGGAACATCAGAGAGGCAGCTTCTGCATTCACAGGTAGATTGGAACTAGGTTCGGGGCTCATGGATGCTGAGGGTTTCTAAGGTGTCCTGAGCCCCCTCATGTTGGGTCTTGGCCAAGCCCCAATCTCCTAAACGAGTGGGCAGTAAATGGTATTTTTTTTTTTAATTTTAATTGTTTTTGAGACAGAGTCTTCCTGTGCAGGTCAGGCTGGCCTTGAGCTCACTTTGTAGCCCAGGCTGGTCTCAAACTTGAAATGATCCTTCTGCCTCAGCCTCCCGAGTGCTGGGATTGCAGGCATGTACCACCACGCCTGGCTAGCAAATGGTTTGAATAAGAGACAAGTGGTATGATTTGGTTTTCAAACAAAAGAAGGAGGGGATACTGAGGCAAGTGTGGGAACTGAGCAGGGCCTTGGCAGTCAGTGTAAAGACTTCTTCAAGCAGTAAATTTCTCAGGGTTTCAAGTAAGTTTTTCAAGGTCTCACACTGGTGTCAGGGCAATTATGAGGCAGTGAAACTACCACGCTCAGTTCTGGGCCTCTGGGCCCTTAGGTCTCCTTACATGGAGGGTGGTTTTTTGTTTTCTGTCTTCAGCCTGGGATAAGATTCATCTTTTGTGAGGTTTTCATAAAAAGCAAGACCTGACCCTCACGTTTTGGCTGGTCGTGGGGGTGCACACCTGTGATCACACAGCTCTAGGAGGCAAAGGCAGGTGAATCACCAAGAGCTCAAGCCCAGTCTGGGCTATGCAGTGAGTTCAAGGCCAGCCAGAACTCCGTAGCAAGACTGCTACTCATGAAGCCACGTGTCCCAGAACTCTTCACTGTGGTGTGCTTCGTCACGTTACCCACAGAAGCTTGCTTGCTTATTTATTTATTTTTCAGTACTAGGAAGTGAGCCCAAGGCCCTTACCCTGAGCTACATTTATAACCACTTTTTAAACTTTAAATTTTAATTTTAACTTTAATCGTGAGGTGGGATCTTACCGAGTTGCTAAATACACAAACTGTTAATAAATTTTACACATGCATGAGTCTCTACATGTATATCTATCCTTTCTGTATTAGAGGGAAAAACAAAACAAAGCAAGATAAAACAAAACAATTCCTAGAAAAACATGAAGGAAGAAAGTCATAAAACCACAATACAAGGTGATTTACAATGGTTACCATGATGTCTCCGCAGTATATAACAACATTAATAAAAACGAAGCATTGGAGACATTATAAGACTTCAAAAGCAGGTAATAATCAAACCAGAGAGGGTATCTTAGTGAATCTTGTCATCTTCAGTGTAGTTGCCTATACTCTTAGACTTGATGCTATCAATCATAACAGATTCGAATAAAATCAATCAATACAAAACAGCAGTCTAACCAGATTCAAATAAGATCAGTCATAATAAGACAGTGTATAAGTTATACAGGGCTTCACAGTAAGTTAATAGGAAATTAAGGATGAT
>PVJX010030453.1:0-21985 GCA_004027295.1 Dolichotis patagonum
GAGTTTGGACTGGAAAGGGCATCACCTCACATTCCTTGCTTTCAAATTCACAGACTATGACTCTAACAAACAAGCCAAGTAGACAAGAGAGCAGAGTTCAGGCCTCCACACTGCATTCACAGGGGTTAATTAAGTCAAAAGCTTTAGAAAGGAGGAGCTCTGAGATTTGGCTTTTAAAAAAATGAGTATCAATCACATTATTGATCTTTTCCTTTTTTTTTTCTTCGTTGTGTTTGGGGTCTCTGGACTATGTTTGCTGCAGGTTTTCCTCCAACAAAAATCATGTAAACTAAAATGATAACTTAAATGGAAAGGGAGGCCTTGAGGTGGAAAGTGTGGAGGCCTCTGAATAAGCCTGGAACTAGTATAATGTGGACTTTGGGATTCTCTAGTTTATGAAAGAGAGACAGATTCTGCTGAGGATAGACACCTAAGGGACCCTTCCTTTTTCTCCTTTTTCTCATTTCTACTTGCTTTACACTGTTAGCTCTGGAAGGTGCTGTGGCTCCAGTGAAAGAAGCCAGGTTAGACTCCTTTGTACATAACTGTATGACTTTGGATATGGTTCTTAACCTCACCAACCTGATTTCTTTATTTGTTAAGTTGGGATTATAATGTCTGACATGCAGGGGTTTCAGAAGGATTAAATAAGATTTAAAAGATCTCACTCAACATCTGGTAACATTATTCATAGTATCCTTATTCTTTTGGAGGGGGAATACAATAGATAGGGTGACTATAAACAACATAATTACATCCCTTACAGTTCTGGAGGCTGGAAGTCCAAGATCAGGACAGATTTTGGTCTGATGAGGGCCTGCTTCTTGGCTCATACATGGCTTCTTCCCTCACGTGGTGGGAGGATGAGGGATCTTTTGGGTTCTCTTTTTTACAATTTAAAAAAATTGTTTTAAAGAGAATAAAACCAAACAAAATAAAACAGAATAAAGCCAACCAAACCAAAACAGTGAAAGTGATACAGGACTTCAAAATGGGACACTAGGAAATCAGCGATGGCTACCATAAGGTCTCTTGTTATCTTCAAAATTGCTGCCCATATCATCAGGTATAATAAAGCAAACAAAACAGAACATTGAATAAAACAAAATAATAAAAGGGAACAAAACAAAACAGTGAGAACAATATTGGATTTCAAAAACAAGACAGAAGAAAATCCCCCCTGGTTACTACTTTGCATATTATTATCCTCTAAATAAATGCTCAGACTACCATCTTTAGACCTGCAAAGACAATCAGACAATACAAACATTAAGTTGCTTTCATACTTCAGTTGCTAACAACTCAGCTTGTGTTCCTTGGAACCAGCCAGTTGCTTATAGGAGTGGGCGGGGGGGGGAGCGGTGTCCTTGTCTTCCAGCCCACAGAAAGGCCAAATTGGATTCTTGTTCTCCCCACTCCCTGGTCCCTCCTGGCTGCTGCTGGCTTCCTGTTTCTCTTTCTGGGCCCCGTCTCTGGGTTTTCTTTTATGAGGACACTAACTGCATTCATGAAAGCTCCATTGTCATGACTTCATCACCTCCCAAAGCCCCACCTCCAAATACCCTCACACTAGGGGTTAGACTTCAATGTAGAACTTGGAACATCATCACACAGACATTCAGACCATCATAGGGAGCATCTTGGTCAATAAAGTACATGATAGCTGGAGAGCAGGCCTTTCTATTAGAGAGTATTTTTGGTCAGTTATCACTTGTCTCTCAAATTATGTTATAATCTTTCTTTTCTGGGCTATCAAACAATCTGGTAGAACTTCAGTCCTTGTGGTGTCTGAACATCAGTCACTTTACCAATGAGAATATCTTAAATGAAATTACATGGACCCTCTGTTCACTGGAACCACACTTTCCTGTGACTACTTTGTAGCTGGGAAGTGACCCTTTGCCTTCTTCTGTTCCAGAAATCAAGGTTTCTCTAGCTCTTGGCTTGTAGATGAGTGGTTCTCTCTGATGCTGGTCCATCAGTTTCTTGCTTGTTTCTCTTTTTGCCTGGTTGTTATGGTTGATATATTTTGTCAACTTGAGAAGTTTAGAAGTCTAACTAAGAGGCTAGGCTGGTAGCCAGGATAATTACCTTGTAACAATCCTCATCTTGTGCAAAAGGAGCACACAGAGATTTTGTGAGTGCCAAATGTGCCCTAGGTGGCCTGCATATAGTATAAGTGAAGAAAAGAAATTTGCTCATCCCCTTTTGCTCTTGTTGCTTTGCTGTCTTCTGCCACCTTGAAGTATTGCCCCTGTGCCATGCCATCCTGCCTTGGTGCTAGCTGATTATGGACTGGAGCCTCTATGAACTTTGAGCTAAATAAACCTTTCCTCCCTTAATTTTTGATGTCAGGTATTGTTTCAGCAACAAGAGAAAAGTAACTGAGATATTGGTGATTGTAAATGTGCACAGGAGTCCGATATCTAGCTTGTGGCCCAGGAGAATTGGCTTTGCCTTTACAACCCTACCTGCATTGCCTCGGTTAACGCATAATCTTTCAGAGTTCATTTTCTTTTGATCAAATGGGGCACAGCAGCTTCACCTTCCCTGTAGCAGTGTCATAAAGAATAAATGAAATGCATGTCAGACAAATGAGAAGCTTAGGGCCTACATGTTAGCTGTTATTATGTCTTTTTTTAAAAAGAGAAATCTTATTTCTATTACTTTGCCTATCTTGACATAGTCTTCTGAGATGGAACATGGAGAACTCAATAGCTGGGTTTCAGAGTCAAATGCATTCTTCTCAATTTTCCTTGGGGACAACAGGCAAGCAGGAGCTCACTGCCATCATTCATGTTCAATCAAGAAGACTCAGGAGGGCTGACTTCTTCAGAGGTCAGGAATGCGAAAACCAGCAAAGGACAGATGCGCGCCTCCTTGGTCTGGTGTTGGAGACTTTCCATGATTTGGCCCTTATTTGCCTTTTGGCCTCCTTTTCCTCTGGTTCCTCTTATGGGCACTCATGGTGACTGTGGTATCACACGTTGGCACCTTATGCCTTTGCCCATGCTGTATTCACTCCCTGGAAATTCTTCATTTCATAAATCCAAGCGGATTCATCTTTTACCTCTCTGTGTCTTCTCTGGCCTTTCCACACATATTGGACATAGGTCACTTTAGCTTTGTTAAACAGTTGTCTCTCTTCTTTCGATAACACACCTGTCCCGTGGGATAAGAATTGGGTTGGCTCCATCGGCAGCTTACTAAGGATTGGCAAAGTCAGTACCTTCCACTCCATTAGCAGAAGAAAAGGAAAAGGGTGGAAAGAGAAAGAATGACTCCTTTTCAGTGCAGTCATCTTTAAAAAGACTTCCTGGGAGGTTTTTTTCCCTTTTCCTGGCCCATATCTGTATATATATATCCCATCAACTAGAGTGTGGTCATGTGGTCACACCTGGTAAAGAAGTCTGGGAAATGTTCTGTTTTTTTTAATTTACTAAGTTTTGTTTTTTTGCAATGCTAAGAACATAATCCAAAACCCAGTACATGCAAGACAAACACTTTACCATTGAGCCCCTTCCCCACCAAGTCCTTTAATGAATTTTGAGAGGGTTTTGCTAAATTGCCTTGACTGGCCTTGAACTTGCCATATGCCTGCCTTAGCTTCCTGAGTAGCTGGAAGTACAGGAATGTGCCACTCCTGGCTGGGAAATGTAGTCTTTTATTTGAGTGTCAAATGCAGGTTCTCACACTAAACAAATATGTGCAATTCATATAGGTGCTAGTGTCTTTGCCCTTCTTCCCACAGATTTACCCTCCACTCATATAGACCTGGAAGGTGGCCAAGGTTGGGAGAGAGATTAAATTAAGTGGGAGGAAAACTTTAAACTTGACCACTGATACCCAACTTTCTTTTCTCGGTCTTTGGAAATCAGAAATCAGTGTGTTCTGGAGAAAGCCCTCTACAGTGGATCCTTCGGCCAAGATTTTTATCTTTGCTCTGCCCTGCATTTCTTTAAGTACCTGTAAGAGCACGAGGATGCATGGTGGCCTTTTATTCCTCCGTGGTTCTCATGGAATCCCCCTTCCCATGCTGATCCAAAGCTGTATATGCTTCTGTTGTTACTAAGCTTCTAACCATTGCCTTTGGCTCTGCTTATAAATGTTTAAAAATACTTACTTGACACACAGTGGGATTATAGATTCTCTCATTTCTGAAATGAAAAGCAGCTCATACATTATTCAAGGAATATTGTATTATTGAACAAAGGATGGGTACATTTATCCCTTATTATGCATTCCAATCATTGATGCCTTGTTAGTCCATGTGTTCAGTGAGGATTTTACTGAGGGGGTTTGTAAACAAAGGCAGAGATCAAACACTAATGTGTTTATATGGCAAGATTAAAAGATTATTATAAAGTCATCAAATTGCATGCCTTGGAGGTCATTTGGTCTACACATTTCTTGAGTTTGTCCCACTGGTTCTTACAACATGGAAGTTCAACTTCGACTTGTACTCTCCCAGTGATGGGAAATTCATTACTATTAATTTCGTATCTGTGGAGTTCTAGCATGAAGATACTCATTTTGTATCAGGCTAACATCTCTATCCTGGTGGCTTCTACCTTCTGGACTTAATTTCTAGATGGATTAATTTTGTTCCCTTTTCTATATGATGGTCCTTTAGTTATATAAAGATGGTGATTGTTGGAATCATTTAGAGTTTCTTTATTTGAAAGACTGAATATCTCATGATTCTTTAGCCACTTCCCATGGCAGGCAGGGCAGGCTAGCTAACAAACATTTATCAAAGATTCCAGCCTGTATGTTCCAGGCACTGTGGTAGCTTGTTTATAACTACAACACTTTGAAATTCAGCAGTGAATTTGTATCCAACTAGCAGAGTTCAGAGTTCATGTTCATCCACACGTCTCTAAGCGCTCCCCCTCTCTTCTTCAGCCTCCTGGATCACCTGTCCTTCCAATATGCTAATCTGAGGCCCTTGGCTCATGCCACCCTCACGGCCTGGCATGCTTTTCCAAGATCTTCACCTCTACTGCTGCTTCTCATCATGTACCCTCCCCTCAAAAGTCACCTACCTGGGGAAGCTTTCTTATACTTCTATCTCAGTATGACCTCAATCCCACTTCTACCCAGTTATTCTGTTTTGTCCATCACGGCTGCTATGCAACAAGGTACCTCACACTGCCTGGTTTATAAACGACAGGGATTATTTCTTACAATTTTGGAAGCTGGGAAGTCTAAACTAAAGGGATCAGCAGATTCAGTATCTGCATCCTGGTTCACCTTTGTCTTAGGTATGCTGTAAAATCCACACCATCGTCACCTGAATGCCTCAATTCCCTGTGGGTATTCTTTCTTGGGTTGACATCCTGTTTTCTCTTCCCTAGCATGAGGGTTGAGCTCACAGCCATTTCTAGCTGACACATATCAGACAGAACAAGTTGCTATTGTTCCCATCCTGCAGATGGAGAAACTGAGGCTCAGAGAGGTTAAAGGTCATGCAGCATTTGTGACAGAGTGGAGCTGGGCCAGAGTCCCTGTCACCAACAAGAGGGACTGAAGGCACCAGCATGCACCACCTCTTTCTCGCTAGCTCTCCTGCAGCATCCTCAGAGAAGAGCTTTACTGAGCAACCCAGATAATGGGCGCTTCCCAGGGGATTCCTCGGAGCACTGGCTCTTCATCTGCCTCCTCCGATTTGACTCAGAGGACTGAGATGGAATTTTCCCAAGGTGCTGCTTCACTGCTGTCTCCATACTAAGCTAGTTAAGGCAAATCTGACTCTGCCTGATGAGTCCTCTTAAAAAGAACTAAATAAATAAGCAAGAAGCTTTGAATAATTGGCTTTTGCTTCTCAAAGCCAATTGTTATCAAAGTGAATCCTTGTTCTGCCTTTTCCATTATATTTAACTAAATTGTCTTTTAGGGCTTGGGAGAGATTAACTCTTTGCCTTCCAGCTGTTTTCAAGGTGAGCAGTACTCCTTTACCTTTCTACAGTTTTGGGTTTACAAAGTACTTTCATGCAAATCATATATTTTCAGTCGAGGAATTAACGCCATGCTACGATGCATATAGGGTGCTTCTAAAAACCTAGGAATCCATGGATATTTCATTTTTTAGGTGAGAGAAAACTTACCTGCAAAGGACATAAAAATAAAGGGAACTGATATGTATAGAGGAAGTATGTGGCTTCAGGTGTGGCAGGATCATTCCTCTGGACTTTGTGTCTCTGTACTTCTCTGAGGTTACTCTTTTTATTTTGCTTATCAGAATTACTCTGAAACTGGTTTCTTTCACAATTGCAACAAACATACAATTACAACAAATGATGCTTTCTGCTTTCTCTCTCATGTCTAGGAGAATACAAAGCACTTTTCACATTTCAGGCATGAGTCCTGAGAGTCACCTTGGTTTTTATGTACTTCCCATGCCTACTCCTATCCTAGTGACAGTAGCCAGACGGCTATATGCTGCTCTCATGCAACTTACTCCTGCCATGGTGCTTGGAGTCAGTTTCCCCCAAAGCATATTGTGCTGTTAGGGAGAAGGGAGAGGGTGTCGATGCTGGGTAGACAATCAACCTGTATTTGCTGCAGATTCACTTTAAGGTGTGAAAAACCAATAATGGAACAATTTATTAAAGGGTATTTTGCTATTGGGTAACGGAACAAAGAATAGACCTGACATCTTTGTATTCAGAGCTCTTTCCAAACATTGAATTCTCCTTGCCCTTTGCTAATGCCGAGGCTGGCAGCTATCAGCAGAGTAAGATAGAAGAGGTGAGAAAAGGTCCCCTTCACATCTTGCTGATACTAAAAATTTCACATAATTATTTTCTTTCAGGTTATGGTATTGCCCATTCATTCAAAAACACATATTCATTGAGCCGGGAACATTGGCTGGCTAGGCCCATCTGGTACCTGTCTCTTAATCAAGAGTCTTTCAGATGTAAGTAACAGAAATCTACTCAAGCTAGTCTGGGTGAAAATGGGAGGGGGATTTATTCTAAGAATGCAGGATTCTCTAGCCCAAGTGATTCTTTCGCAAATTACAGCATAATCTTGTATGATATCACATTTAATAACAGCTCACACTTTGCTTACTGAGCATACTGATAGACACCTGAGGCTCATATCCTGTTCAGTAGCTCACTCTTGTCATCTTAGGTGAATCCTCTGCTGCTGTCATTATAGCTGGATTTGGGCAACGTTAGATAAAATCTAGCCCTATTTGTATGCATTCCTAGCTAGCTCACTTAGATTTAATTAGATGAATGTGTTTAAGAAAAGTGAAGGGACTGAAAAGTTTCTCACAAAAAAGATATAGGATGAATAAGAAAGCTGGGAGGGAACTCTGCTCATTATACAGTTTAGACATTCAGTACTGTAACCTCAGAAGTGTGTTCAAGCTGTACTGAGCTTGCATCCTGGTTCTAGTCCCACAGGTGCAAGCAGAGACTTCCCCAGGATTCTAGCATGTGTGTTGGTTTCATAAAGTTCCCCCTACTCAGTTTCATCTAAGAACCAGGACCATCGGAACATCCCTCAATTCTTTGCATTTCCATACACTATCAAGAGAGGGTGAAATGATGTCTTCTTCAAGTCATCACAAAGACCATGGATGCCTTTTATCATCTGGAGCAGTTTATTTTGAGCGATCCTTTCCATCTATGGACGTCATGCTTTCTTCCTCTTCCTAGAAGGAGAGGAGATCGACATCTAGGTAACCTCCTTTGTAAGCAGGTATTTTCTCCCAAGAATTAATGAAGTCCTCCTTTATTTCCTTGATGATTCTGTAGAGCTCATTCGCTCAAACTGTGCAGCATGGGAGACATCTGGGGGCTTGCTGGAAATGTAGACTCTTAAGCTCACTGCAGATCCTGAACCAGAATCTGTATTTCAGTAATCTATCTCTGGGTCATGCACATGCCCATGGAAGCCTGAGAAACACTTCTGTATCCCCTGCCATCCTTTTCTGCACTTCTTTGTATTGCTTCTCTGTGTCTGGGAGGAGGGCCAAGGTCATGTCTGCTGGCTGTATGTCTATCTCCTCTGAAGTGCCTGGTGTCTAGAGGGTATTCAATAGCTATTCTGTGGATGGATAAGTGAGTGGGTGAATGGATAGATGGATGACAAAATCAAGTTTCTGTGGCTTGTCAGGGAGGTTACAGTCCTAGTGGAACAATCTTGGGCTAGAAAGAAAGAGAAAGATCACTGAGCCGTCCTGTTGCAGTGTAATTTGTGAGGCAGTTTACCTATGACATGCAATTTGCTCTCCATTAAACTTTACCAGGTAGGTATTGATGTTATTATTCTCCAGACACACAAGTGGGAAACTGTTTTGAATCCTGCATAGTTCTTTTTCTCTCCTACTACCACTCTGCATGTGTGTGAGCTGGGTCTACCACCTACCCTGGACCACTGTCAAGTCTTTGCTGGAGAATCTGGTGTGTGCTTATCACCCTGCACTCACTATTCCTGTCAACAGGAATAGTCTTCAAGGAGCCTGCCACCTCAGCTGAGGGGCCTTTGGCATAAGGAATGGGCCTAATCCATACACTATAAAGGCTGTAAGTATTGAGGAGTAGATACCTTGAGAAGCAGCCCTCAACCAACAATGAACAGGAGCTGGAGAACAAATGCTCCAAAAGTGGGATAACTGGGGAGGGAAGTACAACCTGGTCCCCTAGAGTTGCTCTTGGGATGGAGCCCAGTAGCTCACAGTGGGGACCTGCTAAAAATACACAGTGTATTGTCTTCCTGCCCTTCTCTGTCTCCTTCCTTTTTCCCCTTCTGCTGCTTCCTGAGATCTCAGAAATACATTGTTTGCCTTCAAATCCTTCTGGTAGGGGTTCCTTCTAGGAAACCAAATCTAAGATAGCATCTGTGAAATAAAAGCAACTATAGCTACATGGTCTGCTTGCCTGGCACAGTGATAAGCATCTCTGTACATTATCTCCTTTAATCCTTACAAAATTCCTGAGAGATAGGTTCTAATATGATCTGCAGTTGAGGAAAATGAGACTCAGACAGATGCAGGAGTGGGCTACAGTTCCTCCAGCTTATCAATGGTAGAACTGAGATTTCGTCCTACTTATGTTTGATGTCAGAGTTTATCTTACCTCCTAAAACACAAGGCTTATGATTTGAGGCCATAGATATAAAGAATTATTTAAAAAAAAAAACTATGAGTACTACATTTCTAAAATGGGATAATTTTGTCAAAACTTTTCTTTCCATTCAAGGGAGTTAAAACAAATCAATCAAGTCTTAGATTGCCAGGGACCTGATAGGATAGTTGGAGGATCCTTCTGTTAGGACTCAAAGGGATTACAGAAAAATGAGAAAATTTCAGGTTGTATGGCCAAGGCAATTCCTTGTCAGTGAAGTAAGGTGAGGCCAGGTAGATGTGAGGTTGTGTGGCGAAAAGAGCCTAGGGCCCTCTGTAGATAGTCCTGTGTGCAGTGAACCTCAGTACTGAGCCGAAGGTAAAGACAGAATAGATAAATGTGGAGGAAGGAGGGATTATATGTCATCATAGTAGTCAGAGGTGACATTTGGCACCCACACAAACACATTCTAGGTGGCAGCATGGCAGACAGCTCTTATCTTACATGCCTCTTTCCCTGACTGACAGTGGTTTCCTAGAATCTCGTAGATGGCAAATACAAAGCTGTTTCTTTCTCAGTGCCCAAAAAGGTGATGATTGATTAGTAATGCTTGCCTGGGGACAAAGGGATGATTGACTAATGATGTCTGCCTGGGCACAGGAGTGGACAGTGTTGGTGTGTATGCTTCTTGGAGGAGCAGACTGAATTCTAAATATGAGTCAGAAGAATCTTATTAGGACTGAAGCAACATTTATAAATCCAAGTAGGCGTACATTTTTGAAAGGGATAGTTTTTCCCCTTGGAGAGGGTTTATCTTTAATTTGAACATATGTGGCAAACCTAGGCAATATGCAAATGACAGCTTCATTATAACTCTCTTGGGGCAAGGAAGGGAGCATACAATATGCTGTGTTTAAAGCGTGTGTGTGCGCACACACACACACACACACACACAGAAGAGTCGAATGGTGCTCATGCTTGGCCACCATTGCCCTCTGTGTTGGCTGGGCTTTCACAATTTCTACCTGCAGGAGCTCTGGCATCTTGGTCACATCAAAGCATGAATGACAAGTTCTGAGTTTGGAGTTTTTGTCATCCTAACTTTCTGCAGATAGAGAAGGAGCCAAGGAGACCCCTCCTACCAGGTCACTGTGCAGGGGTGCATCTTCCTGTGAGGAGGGCTGAATACAAACTATAAATAACATACTTACTGTTGGCCTTGAGTTTGGAGCTTGTGTTGATTTTGTGGCATCACAGAACTTGCTGATACTCTTGCAGACCTCTGTGACTGGAGGATTCAGACTCACACTTTCAGTTCAATCTAATATGTACACCCTTGATTTCCAATGCCTGTAAGAATTCTCTTTTACCTCATGAGTTGTGAAATTCTCTTCAGATTTTCAAAGGAAACTGAATTTCAATGTGCTTTAACCAACAACATGCTTTGGCAAGGTCACATGGAAGAGGCTTGTCATGAAATCACGCAGAGACAAATTCTGTACATATGTAATTAATAATTGCCAAATTAAATGGTTTAGTTCACACTGAGATTTTATAGTAAGTGGTTTATCAGTGGCTTAAGAAAGGAGAGAGAGACATCATTATTATTATCATTATTATTAGTGTGAAAGCTCAGTTAAATGGAAAGCTATATAAAAATTGACAGTGGATGTCTATAATTTAACTAAACCAAGATGATTGAGACTGAGGCAATGATTGGTGAGACAGAATGTGATGATTGATTATCAATGTCTACATCTGCAATGAGCAAAGGGAAAATGCAATCATTTTGTGTATATATATATATTTGTGTATATATATAATGTGTATATATATATATATATATATTTGTGTATATATATAATGTTCTCTAGAAGGAAGGTATCTAGAAAAACAGGGCATATAGACAGACTCCATCTGTCCTGAAAAGTGAGAAAGAATTGGATGAGAGCCATCTTAAGTGGCCATTACAGGATGAAAACTTTTGATTTAGACACAGGAAGATTCCAGAAAAAGCTAGTTTCTGCATCTTCTACTGTTTCACAAGTGTATGAGCCAAAAATAATTGTTTAAGAGCTAATGCAAGTGAGGTTTTCAGGCAGAGGAGTTATGAGAGAGAGAAGCAAATGTCTTCTTTTGGCACTGACCAAAGATAGTGGAAGTATGAAATTGCTTTGCAAAAGCTCATCAAGACTAATGCTTTGATTTTCCTTGGAATTTCTGTTTCTTTCAGAGCAGTGTAATGGAGATTCTTTGGATGTGGATTCTCATGCTGAATCCACCATACCTTACCTCAGAAACCTCAAACAGGTCATTTGAGCTTTGTAAGTCTTGTTTTCTTCATGTGTGAATTTCAAACTAAAAATTATAAAAAGTCTTTTATCTCAGAAGACCTTGCTCACAGTGGAATATGAATGGAACTAATGTATGCAAATGTGGCAAGCAGAGCAGTGGGCACATAGCATATATTCAATAATAAAAAAGAAGAAAGGAAAAATCCATTTAGGGTCGGATTACCCTGTATTTGTCTATTCTTTTGCTCCTATCCATAAGGTCCTATGACTCTTCTTCTCAGAGGTCATATCATCTAGAGTATCTCTAGAAAAAAGAAAAATAACTCCAGATTCTTGTGACTTTGGCCATTTTACCATTTCTATGAATGCAAGAGACTCCATTGAGGGGAATAAAAGCAGTGTGATGGTTGAAGCTCATCTCAAAAGGGATGGTTTGGCTAGACTGCCTACATTGTCAAGCTTTTATCTTCATGAATGTCCTGAATACTGGTGTTCTATCTTGTTGATTCTCCACATTTGGAAGAGGGAGACAATAATTCTGTCTTGCTCAGGTCTTTATGAAATGCCAAGGTGGGCATTGCTGCCCACTTCCTTGCCCAACAGTTCCAACAGTGGAAGGAAAGTCTATGCAGATAACAAGGTCTACCACTATGTCTACCTTAAGATGATTTGCAATGGTTAGCAGTGAACGAGTGGGGGACTCAAGGCTTCTGGCTTGGGATTTTACCTCTTTCCAGTTTGGGTGCACTTGATTGAGTGACTGGGATAATAATACATTTAAACAGATTTTCTGTACCTAAGACCTACCCATCAACACACTAATGTTGGCCTTCATCATGCAGAAACCAGGTCTACCATGGGCCTTTCTCACTGTGGAACTGAAATCAGTCATTCTTTCTTAGTTTTTCATCCCTGGCTATTATGAAGAGGTTCAGGTTGCGGGTATTTCTATCTCTTCCTTCTCTCCCTGTAGATTGAGAAGGCCTGAAAGTTTGGGTCCAGAGTCTGCACCCATGGGGCTTTTGTGCTAGGTGAACTTGAACATCTGGCATAGGGAGAAGAAAGGCCTTGCTCTCTGCAGATGTGGATGCCAGTTTTTCTGTTTCTAGGCAGCAGTCTTTGCTTTCCTTTTCCCTCTGGGAAAATTAGCTTGTTGGCATGCACATAGGGAAAATAAACAAGCCTAACCTGAAATATACATGAGTTCAGTTATTTTTGGTAGATTCTAAGATTGAAAATGATTTCAAGCTGACCAGTTCCCATCTGTCTTGGTTTAACTTTCCAAGGTTTTGTTGGAAGGGTGCAGGGCCTGATCAAGTCAGAGCACTTATCTGAGACTGGCATTGATTTGTGGAGTAGGAAGAGAGAGTTATGACCACGAAGAGTCCATTCTTCTGAGTAAGAAGCTCAGAGAGGAGATGTGAAGGGAGAAATGTCTCGATGGTACATTGGATTGGAACATAAGGAGGATCCTGAACCTTTTTTGCTCTGATCCTGAATGTGTTTCCTTCTGAGGGACAAAGTTGGAACTTGGAGCCTGCAAAGAGGGAAGGACAGAGCCTACTTAATGGGTAGGGATGTCCTTTCAGGGTGAGCAAAATGTTTTGGAATTGTATAGTAATGTATGAAATGCCATTGAATGTTTTCTTTACTATGCCAAGTAGTTAATGTTACATTTAGTAAATTGTTGAAAAGAACAAAAGAAAAAAGAAGAAAAAGAAGGAAGAGGAGAAGAAAAAGAAGAAGGAGAAGGAGAAGGAGCAGGAGAAGGAGAAGGAGAAGGGGAAGGGGAATGGGAAGGGGAAGGATAAGGGGAAGCGGAAGAGGAAGAGGAAGAGGAAGAAGGATGCATTTGCATAACCCTTTCCATTCTGTCTGTGCATTTCAATCACAGGTACTTGAGGTACTTGAGATTACGACTTCACTGGTACAGTAATTTCCAAAAGCTCCTCAGCTGATTCTAACCCGTGACAAGGATAAGAATGATTGAATAACCTCCAAATTCCTGCCAACTTTAAGCTTCTCTGTTTTTTGTGAATTTCAATTGATTCAGTCCTTTCCTACAGTATTTTTAATTTTTGCTAATCATGGAGGAAGGCCACCTCGAGCCCCTCCTTTTGCGAAAGATGTCATAGGCATTGGTGGGAGGAGTGGAGTGCCAGCAGAGGAGGGTTTCTGGGTCCCTTTCCAGCACCTTTGTCCCAGACCTGCCAGTCAGCTCTCAGCTGCGGAGACCTGCCGCTCACAAGCATGCTTGGACTCAGCATATTTAGTACTTAAAATTACACATACGGCATTGGGCATTAAAGGCATTCAAACATAAGCGGATTCAGTTCAATTCATATGCTTATACTGTACTGAGGCGATGCTGAGTGCCAGCTGTTATGTTAGATCTGATGAAGGAGAGACACCGAAAGGAGTCAGAATCCAGTTTGTGAGATCACCAAGTAACTGTGGAAGACAGAATACTATGAAGGAAACAGCAGACTCCTGACATTTTGTTATGAGGACTGACAATTTGCCCTTTACATAGAACATCTCATGCTGAGATATTGATTGTTTTTTCCCTTATTATAGCTGAGGAACTGAGTCATGCATGGCCAGTAAAATGACTTACTCCGAGTTACTTGGCTGAGGATCAATCATGCTGGGGTTCCTGCATGAATATCTGGCCCAGGAAGAAGAAAGACCTTGGTCTCAGAAGACCACCTGGATTTACAGTTTATGTGTCCAAGACTGACTTTGACCTTGTCTCTGAGAAGACACCAGTGCAGGGGAGGGGTGATTCATTTTATAAAAGAAAGCTCTTTCCTCTGTTGGCTTTGTAACTGCTTAGAGCTGCCCTGGCCAAAATGGTAGTAGAGGTCATGTGATTCTACGGATTTAACTTAATTAAAATTAAATAAAATGAAAAGTCAATTTACCAATCACATCAGTCACATTTCAAGTACTTGATAGTCACACGTTTCATGACCACCACACAGGACACGGTAGAAAATTTCCATCATTACAGAAAGCTCTGTTATATAGCACAGATCTAGACCATTTGCCAACCTCAGGTTCTTGATGGTCCTTGTCTCAGTTACTTTCCTATCACTGAACACAGTACCTGATGCCTACAAGTTAAAGAGGAGAGGTTTATTTGGGCTCATTATTTTGAGAGGATACAGTCAGTAATGAGCTAGCTGACAGACAGGGAAGACACTGTAGAAAATCCTGGTGGAGAAAATTTTTTCACTTCATGGCAGTCAGGAAGGAGAGAGCAAAGAGAAGATCTGGAGAAGGTGATACACCCTTCCAGGTCAAGTCCCAGTGACCCACCTCCAAACAGGTCAAGTCCAGTGACCCACCTCAAAACAGGTCTTGCCTTCTAATAGCACATTCAAGTACTCAAATCATCAATGGATGAATCCATTGCTGAGTACAGCAGCCACATGATCTAATCATCTTCCACACACAAGAATTTTGAAGAACATTTTACATCTAAGCCCTAACAATCCGAGATCCTGTCTGCTCTTTATGGAGAAGATGACTGCCACATGATCCTGTCTTATTTACAGAGGTCTTTTCATAGCTCCCCACATTTTTTTCTGTAGCATGTTTCATCATGTGTATTACATTTTAAAGATGTTTTAATTGCTGATGTAACCAATTAACACACACTTGGTGGCATAAGACATGAATTTATTGCTTACAGTTCTGAGGCTGGGTGGTCTGGAAAGGGTCTCTCTGGGCTAACATCTAAGGGTAGGCAAGGGTGTATTCCTTTCTGGAGGCTCTGAGGGGAAGTCTGTTTCTCTCCCTTCTCCAGCTTCAGGCTTTCCTTTCCCTTCCTTTTTGGTTCATGGCCCTTTCATTCTTCTTTCCTATCACATCACTCTGGTTTCCTCTCTCTTTTATGCATCCAAGGACCACCTTGACAGTACAGGACAATCTCTATTTTTTTTAAAGGTCGGTTGATCAGGAACCTAGATTACTTCTTATTCCCCTTTGTTATATGAGGTATCATATTTATAGGTTCTGGAAATAAAGAGGTAGACATTTTTGGGAGGCCATTATTTTGCCTCCTGTGCCATCTAGTTTTCTGGTTATATAAGAGATGTTTTCTGGAGCCAGACTGCCTGGCTTTAAGTCTTGCATTGTGACTTTGGGAAAACATCTTTGAGCCTCAGTTTCCTCACCCATAAAATGGAGAAAATGCAGGCTGCCCCCCTTGCATAGTCATGGTGAGGATTAGAAAAGATAATGTGAAGCCTTGGCAGATAGTAAGTCTTCAAATGTCAGTTACCATTTGGGATCTAAAAATGCCTTCACATTACGGTGTAAATGCGTTCTAAATTTGAAAATAGCTCTAAATTCCATTTATGTCAAGAAACATTCTGTTCCACACCCCTGTGTGTGATGGGCCCTCAGAGTTATGTGGTCATCAGGAGCTTGTCAAAGGAAATCCTGCTTTTTCAGAAAGCCATGGATGAATGCTGGATGAGCCAATGTGTGTCCTTCTGTGGTATGCTTAGATTTGGAGACACAAAGGCCAAAGGCATACTGTGCTTCTAGAAGCCTCACTGAAATGCTTGTATTATCTTGAGTGCAATGAAATCAGCTACTGCTGATGTATTTCACTAAGTTCCTGCAATGCCCAAGTTATTCGGGAATCTATCTGGACCATTCTAATGATACTATATACCTTCTACAATAGTTTGAGAAGATAATCTTCTCAGTTAATATGATTTAGAGATAGAAGTTTTAGTATATTTAAATTTTTTTTAGTGTTTGAGATGTTCTCTTTCTGTAGTACAGGTTGGCCTTAAACTCATTAGATTGTCCTGGCTGGCCTTGATCTCTTGATCCTTCTGCTTCAGTTTCCCAAGTAATAGAATTTCAGGTGTGCACTGTTATGTACAACTTAAAATTTTTGTTTTGAGTAGTGGTACGTAGACATTATAAAACTCCAAAGGTTGTATAACCTTAACCACAGAATTTCACTCTCCAGAGTCAGTTATTGGTGTTGATTTTGTCTATGTTCCTCTAGATACACCCTATGCACCATGCATTTATAGTCTATGGATTACATTCTGTCTCTTCCTCCCTTCAACTCCCTGTACCAAAGCAAAATTATACTAAACCTGCAGTATCTGCATTTCTCTGCTCTCTCTTCCATGCCAATTATAACAATATGTCTTGGAGATGGCTATATATTGCTACAAAGAGGACTGCAAAGGGATTCCATTGCATCTTACCAATCATGTATTTGTGGATTTAGATAATTCCCCATGTGTAGTATTATAAGCAGTGCTGCAAATAACATGTATATGTACAACATTGCACACAAGTTCAGGTATAACTAGAGCATTGCCTTTTCTAGTGGAACTTCTGGGTCACATAGTATGTGCATTTTTAATTTTAAAAGTTTATGCCAAATTGCTCTTCAGAGATGTTTATCAATTTATCATCTTATAAGCAATTAAGAGACTTACTGTTTCCCGACAATCTCAATGCCACAATTTGTTACCAAACACATTGATTTTTGGCAATTAGAAGTTAAAAATATGTTGCTATAATTTGCATTTGCATCTATCTTATAATTAGTGTGGGTGAACATTTTTTTTCATATGTTTAAGAGCCAGTTATGTTTTCATTTTTAACTCAAGGAAAGTCTGCCCATTTTTCTATAGCATTGTTGATCTTTTTCTTGCTGATTTGTTGAATTTTGTTATTTTTAGGAAGTGACCATTTCCTCTGGTTCACATAAATATTTTCCCCAGTTTTTTGAATCTTTTAAAAACTTCATGGTATTTAAAGGCAGAAATTGCTTATTTGTTCAAATATACTTCTTGCTCAGGTATTTTAAATAGCCCTTAATGTCTTTTCTTTATCAAGATTTTATTAAAAATTCCCATGGTTTCTTTTAGCATTTTAGTGATTCCATTATTTTATGTTTAAATCTTTGATCCATCTGGAATTTGTTTTATTGCAAAGTGTGAAATAAGGATTTGATTCTATTTTTCTCCAGATGGCTTTCCTGTTGTTACCATTTATGGAGAAATCTGTCTTTCCCCACTGATAGGAATACAATCTTACCATGTACTAATGTCATATTTGTATGTAGATCTATTCCTGGATTTTCTGTTTTGTAATTCTTGTCCCGTTCAGGTGTCTCGTTTGATCTCTGGAAATCTCTGCTACTTTTGACCCAAGTCTTGTAAACACAAGAGAGACAGTTCCTGCTCCGTTGGCAGACTTTTGTACTTTTGTAACGTCTTCTCTTTGGGAACTAACACATCCTTGAGATGGAGAATAACTGAAAACAAGGGGACGGGGATTAGGAGATTCTTCCCGGCTCTTAGGGGCAATCATATTCTCTTTCAGGATTCAGAGATTAAAATTGCTGTGTTGGAGGGCTGAAATGAAAAATGAGTTGACCTCCTTTATTGTAGAGAGACAGATGATGGTAAACATGATAATACAGATGATTATAAACTACCATTCTGGTGATGCTAGGCAGTATAAAGTTTATTTCATTGATTCTTATGGGACTGATAAATTAGCATTTTTATTTCCATGTTACACTGTGGGGAAGTAGAGAGGCTATGAGGTAGAGAAAGGATTTAGGCTTAGGTATTTAGACTTAGACTCCAAATATAGGGTTTTTATCTATTCTGGAATGCAGGATCTTTGGCAAAGATAGACAATGAAGTCATACTTCATTTATTCTCTTCTTCACTAATTCATTTCATAGTTATTTTAGAGCACCTGGTAATAATTAATAAGAGTCAGAAATAATTTATCTTCAAGGGGAGGAAGGAACCATGAATACATGAAGTTGCCCCAAGGAAGTAGATGGCTATGGTAGGTGGTGATAAGGGCTATGGCAAATGAGACAGTGCATTTCAGGTTCAAAGTTAACACTGGTCCTCCAGTCCCATTTCTTGCTGCCATGGAATAAGATAGGTCCATATTTCCCCAATCTAGGATTCTTGAAGGGAGCCAGACATGTAGATTTTTACTAGAAACCTTCCAATTTTTCTGTCAACACATTAAAAAACAGCCAGTGTATCTTCCTTAATATTTAATGCTTAATCTAAAAGTTTTCATATACATAGTGTGTTAAGCAAACAGATTTTTTTTAAAAATTTATTTTAAAGAGAATAAAACAAAAGAGAACAGAACAAAACAGATCAGAACAGAACAACATAAGCAACACAGCATTTTACAACAAGATAACCGGACATTAACAGTAGCTATCATAATATCTCTTTCTCTGCTATAGTTGAGCATAGTTTCAAATACAATAATATCACAAATAACAAAATAGCATAAAACCCTTCAAAAGAATGAAAGAATTACAGGGCATTTGAACCAAATAACAGAGAATGATCAATGGCTACTATAATATCTCATTTTGAATAAAAAGATTTGTTTATACTATCACATATATTAAAATCCCAATAAGATACAATATGATAAAACCAATCATAATAGCAGAGTAGAAGCATGGTAGGACTTCTAAGGAAGATGATATTAAATCAGCAATGGCTGCCATAATGTTTTGTTTTCTTCAAAACAGCTGTTCATAACATCATGCATAATAAAGTCAAACAAAACAGAATAAAACCATTCCAACTGATGAATGAAAACATTGAAATGCTTCAAAGCAATGAAATGAGAAATCATGATTACCGTAAATACTTATATACTCTTACCAACTCTCATTGGGAGACTATACAGTATTTACACATGTGAGTTTGGTTTATTTCGCTTATGAGTATGGTCTCAAGTTGTGTCCATTTATTTATAAATATCTCAATGTGATCATTCTTTATAGCTGAGTAGTACTCCATTGTATAAAAATACCACAACTTTTATTATCCATTCCTCAGTTGATGGGCACTTAGGTTGTTTCCAAGATCTGGCTATTACAAATTGTGCTGCTATAAACATGGGTGCACATATATCACTGTGGTATGACGTTTTCAGATCTTCTGGGAATATGCCAAGAAGTGGAATAGCTGGGTCAAATGGGACCTCCAGACCCAGCTTTTTGAGGACTCTCCAGACTGACCTCCACTGTGCTTGCACCAGTCTACACTCCCACCAACAGTGCAGAAGAGTTCCTTTTTCCCCACAGCCTGTCCAGCATTTGTTGTTGGTAGTTTTTTTTTTATCCTGGGCATTCTTTCTGGGGTGAGATGGAATCTCAGTGTGGTTTTAATTTGCATTTCTCTCATGAATAATAATGATGAACATTTTTTCATGTATTTATTTGCCATTCGTATTTCTTCATCTGAGAACTGTGTATTCATTTCAGATGCCCATTTTTGGATTGGGTCTTTGATTTCGAGGGGTCTGATTTTTTTTAATTCTTTATAAGTTCTAGACAGATCTCCTTTGTCTGAGAGATAGTTTGCTAAGATTTTTTTCTAATTTGTGGGTTTTCTTTTCACTCTGCTGGAAATCTCTTTTGACATGCAGAAACTCTTTAATAAGATACGGTCCCAGTTAGTGGTTCTGGGATGTATTTCCCATTCGGTTTGATTCTTGTTCATGAATTCTCTACCTACTCTATGTTTTCAAGATTTTTACCTACTTTGTCTTCCAAAAGATTTAGTGTTTCTGTTTTAAGATTTAGATCTTTGATCCATTTAGATTTTAGTTTAGTACATGGTGATAGGCATGAGTCTAGTGTTAGTCTTCTGCATATGGAGAGCCAAGTTTTCTAGCACCGTTTGTTAAAGAGACTGTCGTTCTTCCAGTGAACATGTTTGGCCCCTTTACCAAAGATAAGGTGGCCGAGTGAGTTTGTGGTTGTGGTTGTATCTTCCAATCTATTCCACTGATATTCAGATCTGTTTTATTCTAGTATCATTTTGATTTTATTACTGTAGCTTTGTAGTATAACTTCAAGTCAGGGATTGTGATGCCTCCTGCCTTGCCTTTTTTGCTTAGAATTGCCTTTGCTATTCTAGGTCTCTTCTGGTTCCAGATGAATTTTAGGAGTAATTTCTCTAGATCTATGAGGTATGTTAGTGGTATTTTGATTTGGATTGCATTGAATCTGTATAATAATTTTGGGAGAAAGGCCATTTCACAATGTTTATTCTTCCTATCCATGAACAAGTGATGTTTTTCCGTTTTCTGAGATCCTCTTCAATTTTCTTTTTCAGGGAATTATAATTTTCCCTGTATAGTTCTTTTACTTCTTTTTTGAGATTAATTTCTAAGTATTTCATTTTTTTGGATGCTAGTGTGAAGGGTGTGGCTTCTCTTATTTCTCTCTCAGTGTTTTTGTTGTTAGTGTATAGGAATGCCATTGATTTCTGAGTATTGACTTTGTATCCAGCTACATTGATGAATTTATTTATTACATCTAGTAGTCTTTCAATGGAGTTTTGAGGGTCTTCTACGTAAAGTATCATGTCATCTGCAAGTAATGATAATTTAACTTCCTCTTTCCCTATCTTTACTCCTTTTATTTCTCTCTCTTGTCTAATTGTCTAATTTACATATGTCTGGCTAGTATTTCCAGTACTATGTTGAATAGGAGCAGTGATAAGGGACATCTTTGTCTTGTGCCTGATTTTAAGGTAAAGGTTTTCAGTTTTTGGCCATTTAATATGATGCTGGCTGTTGGTTTTTCATAGATGGCCTTTATCATATTGAGGTAAAGACCATCTATTCCAATTCTCTGTAAGGTTCTTATCATGAATGAGTGCAAACAGATTCTTATTCAGATAGATATGACTCAGTGATGGAAAAGAATAAATTACTGATACACACACAAAACATGAATGGACCTCAGAAGCAATATGCTGAGCAGAAGTCAGTCACAAAAGAAGACGTATGTCATGTGTTCATTTATATGAAATTCTGAAACAAGCAGAACTAACGTAAGATGAGGCAGAGGTAGCCTGGAGAGGAAGTGAGGGAATTTTTAGAGTGGTGATGACATTCTACAGCTGGATAGAGTTTGGGATTATACTGATACCAACTATCATGGTTTGGATCTGGGATGGTCCTCCAAGGCCTGTGTATTAAAGTCTTGGTGCCCAACTCAGGGTGGTATTGGAAGGTATTGCAACCTTTAAAAAGTGGGATCTATTGGAAGGTTTAAGCCAGTGGGCGTGTGGTCTAGGAGGAGACTATGCAAATCTGGTTTCATTCTCTTTCTTTCTTCTGGTGGCTGCCATGATGTGAGCAGCTTTGCTCTATCACACATTCCCTTCCATAATATGCTCCCTTGTAACAGGCCTAAAGCAAAAGCCTAAAGCAACAGTTCATTGGTCAAGGATTGAAACCTGTAAAACTGGGAGCTAAAAAAGCTTTCTTCCCTAAATTGATTATCTCAGGGGTTTTTGTTACAGTAATGGAAAGTGAACACACATGCATGTGTTAAGTTCTGCAAGTGTATATGTATAATGTGCGTATTTCATTCTATGTAAATTGCATGCAAAAATCTGAAAACAAATATTAAAGTCTAGTTAATAAAAATCATGGTGAAATGTGTAGGAGAAAGTATACTGACATCTGCAAATTACTATGAAAATAACCAAGGTGGACTGATGGATAGATGAAGGGAAAGATAGATTTGTAATACATCAAGTTTGGTAAAAC
>PVJX010030454.1:5276-22109 GCA_004027295.1 Dolichotis patagonum
TGATATATGTGCACCCATGTTTATAGCAGCACAATTTGTAATAGCCAGATCTTGGAAACAACCTAAGTGCCCATCAACTGAGGAATGGATAAAAAAGTTGTGGCATTTTTATACAATGGAGTACTACTCAGCTATAAAGAATGATCACATCGAGATATTTATAAATAAATGGACACGACTTGAGACCATACTCATAAGCGAAATAAACCAAACTCAAATGCGTAAATACCATATAGTCTCCCTAGTATGAGAGTTGGTAACAGTATATAAGATTTTATGGCAATCATGATTTCCCATTTCATTGCTTTGAAGCCTTTCAATGTCTTCATTCATTAGTTGGAATGGTTTTATTGTTTTATTTGACTTTATTATGTGTGATGGTATGAAAAGCTGTTTTGAAGAAAACAAAACATTATGGCAGCCATTGCTGATTTAATATCCTCTTCCGTAGAAGTCCTACCATGGTTCTACTCTGCTATTACCATCGGTTCTATCATGCTGTGTCTTATTGGAATTTTAATATATGTGATAGTATACACAAATCTTTTTATTGAAAATGAGATATGATAGTAGCCATTGATCATAGTTATTCAGTTCAGAATGTCCTGTAATTCTTTCATTCTCTTGAATGGTTTTATACTACTGTGTTATGTTTGATATTATTGTATTTGAAACTATGCTCAACTATAGCAGAGAAAGAGATTTTTGATAGCTACTGTTAAAGTATGGTTATCTTACTGTAAAGTGTTGTGTTGCTTGTATTGTTCTGTTCTGATTTGCTTTGTTCTGCCCTCTTTTGTTTTATTCTTTAAAATAAAAAAAAATTCTCTAATTAGCTATAAAGGATGTTCCTAATTGTGTTTATAATAAAGATTAAAAGCAAATTAAAAGTCCAACAATAGCCAGATGTGGAGGCACACACCTATAATCCTAGCACTTAGGAGGCTGAGGTAGGAGGTTGCATGCAAGTTTGAGGCCAGCCTAGGCTACCCAGTGAGTTCAAGGCCAACTTGAACTGCAGGGTGAGACCCTGTCTCAAAACACAAAATGCAACACAATACAATATAATACAATAAAAAATAAAATAAAATAAAGCTATAAAAAATATTTAGCGACTGGAAGATCATATATATATTCGAGGGGGTAGGTGTGGGGTCTTTTTGAGGCAGTCTCACTATGCAGTTCAGGCTAGTCTTGAGCTCACTTTGTAGCCCAGGCTAGTCTTAAATTCCCAGGGATCCTCAGGCCTCAGCCTCTTTAGTGCTGGAATTACCAGTGTGTGCAGCCACACTGGGCTATGATCATTTAAATTTAAATAAGGAAAAGATTACAACATAGCATATACAGTATAACCTCATTTTTATGGTAAGACATATATGATTTTTTTTGGAAATATAAGGAACAAATATATAAACACAGTAAATTGCTCTTCAAAATGCAGACTGGGAAAACACAGAATGACCCAGTCTTCAAGTAACAAATTCTAAGGAATGAAGAAAGTTGGAGAAGGAGTTTCCATCTAGATAAAATAGACTTACAAAGCCACATCAACCAACTGCATTCAAAAATCTCTTTGGATCTGGATTCAGGTAGTTAGAAAAAGCTAATATATAACAGGGAATCTGAACAAAGTTTGGAAACTGTACCAAGGATTTACTGTTCATTCACACTAACAACCTAGTGATTATGTTTTCTAGATATTTACTAATATATTTACACATGACATGACATAATGTCTAAGATTTGACTCTAATAATATAGAAGAGGGGTGGGAGTATAGATGGGGCAGAATTAGCTACACATTAATCACTGGAATGGAGGACAGACATGTGGGGTTTTATTATAATTATCAGGCTGTAAAATCACTAAATAAGAACCCCCTCACATACAAGATGTTGGGCATGGTGGTACGTGACTGTGATGCCAGCACTCAGGGGGCTGAGGCAAGAGGATCACTTCGAGTTTGAGGCCAGCCTGGGTTACACAGTAAGTGCTAATCAGCCTGAACTAGCAACACCTTGTCTCTAACAAAACAAAAACTCACAAAAGTAGAGCTGGGTGTGACGGTACACACCTGTAACTGCATCACTTGGGAAGCTACATCAGGAGGACTGTCATGAGTTCAAGGCCAGCCTGAACATACATACATAGGGAGACCCTGTCTCAAAAAACAGTAACAACAACAAAAAATCTAAATGAACAGATCAAGATAATAAGTAGTTGCTATTTATAGCTTTTTTGGGGGATGGGAGGTCTTTTGGAGACAGGGCCTCACTACACAGTTCAGGCTGGCCTTGGGCTCACTCTGTAGCCTAGGCTGGTCTCAAACTTGCAGTGATCATCATAACTCAGCCTCCCAAGTGCTAGGATTATAACAGTGCACTACCATGTCCAGCTTATAGTTTTTTTACAGCTATTATCTTACTTTTTCTCCCATAGACATGATTATTTGCCAGAACAAGACGTTTTAAAAGGGGCCGGGGATTTAGCTCAGTGATGAAGTACCTGCCTAGCAATTCCTGGTACCCAACCCCCCCAAAAAGTTTAAAAAAAAAAACTTTTTTTTTTTTTTTGAAATAGGGTCTTGTTAAGTTGCCCAATCTAGGACTGAACTTGCAATTCTTCTGCTCTAGACTTCTAGAGTGCTGGGATTCCAATTCTTCAGACATGCCAGAATGTGTAAGAACAGGATGAATAAGAAAATTACCAATTTAATTTTACTAAGGAATCATGAAGTTCCCTTCTAATAATTTTAAAGTTTAATCAAAAGCAAAGAATAATTTATAGTTAGTGAATACCAGCCTGTAATTAATTCAAGTGTTTGGGTTAACTATTAAACTAGAAGATTAGTTTCAGATTTCCACTAATATCTACTTGGATTTTAAGTCAGAAGCTGGCTCCCCAGATGCTAAATCTGTAGATAAAACTAAACCAGGAGGTGTTGTGAACACTAACATTAGTTAGGTGCAAACATCACATTAAAGATAAGATTCCAATTAGGAAAAAAAATGCAAATATACACAGAGCAAAGTAACCTGTGGCTGACAATTCAGTAAGTGGAAGAAGGTCTGAAAAATCCTAGAAGGGAAAACAGGAAAGGTACCAAGAGCAGCTGGTCACAAAAGCAAGTCAGGGACAGTAGGAAGGAAGTCAAGTCAACCAGGAAGACACACCAACCCCACAGATGAAAAAAAGTAACATGAGACAGGAAACGAGGAAAAAACAGGAAGTGGCAAGCTCCCCCAGGGAAGGGAAAGAATGCTACAGATTTGGGCTATTTGATTCGACAGGAAAATACTTGTCAAGACAAAACAAACAAAAAATTCCAAGTACATTCATTTTATCCTAGGTAGGCTGTAATTAATAGAAAAATTACTATAGCTTTCTCGAAGCACATAAATCTCTGTCACCTGCTCAATAATGGTGGAGCAATATTATCTGGTGGTGCCAAGTTCTTAAAAGACTTATTAAAATCTATTTCAGCACCTCATAATACATAAGCTCAAA
Source organism: Dolichotis patagonum (assembly GCA_004027295.1). Lineage (NCBI taxonomy): Eukaryota > Metazoa > Chordata > Mammalia > Rodentia > Caviidae > Dolichotis > Dolichotis patagonum. The sequence goes on from PVJX010030454.1 coordinate 8,784, forward strand.
ACCCTAATCAGAAACCATTTATACAGGACACTCCCTTGCTAGTGGAGGGGCTAAATACTTAATAGTATCTTCCTCAAAAGAACTCAAAGCTTTGAGGGGTTGGGGGTCCAGGACCTTCACACTGGGATACATCTCAAGTTCTTTTTTACAGTAACACAGTCTGGTGATGATGTTTTCTAGATATTTACTAATATATTCACACAATGACGTGATATAATGTCTAGGACTTGACTCAAATAATAAAGAAGAGGGGTGGGAGTATAGATGGGACAGAATTAGCTACATATTAATCACAGGAATGAGAGACAAGCATGTGGGGTTTTATTACACTTCTCAGGTTGTAAAATCACAAGAGACAGGCTCTTGTTAAAGTGCCCGGCTGGGCTCAATTCTTCTTCGACCTCCCAAAGTGTTGGGACTATAGGCAGCCACGCCCAGCTGCCAAAGCTTAAAAATGTAACCCACACAACACCAAGAGGTTAGGAAGAGGAAATAACCACTTCAGAGTTGAGGGAAAAAAAGACCCCCAAAAGCCAAATGCTGGTAGAACCCAAAGCCAAATAATACATCTGTTTTCAAGGGCTAAACAAAATTAACTACTAAATTGTCCCACTGGCAAAATTTCTTTCAAGCATTTGATCACAAGCCAGTGTTCAATACCTCCTGCCTTAGCCTCCCCAGTAGCTGGGGTGTGCCACCAAGTTTAGGCTTCTTTAAACACAGAAAATTAACTCCTTTATAAAGTGTTAACACACAGGCCTGTAATTCCAGCACCTGGAAGGCTGAGACAGGTATGGATCATCACAAGTTTGGGGCCAGCCTGGGCTACATAAGCAAGTTCAAGGCCAGCCTCAACTACACAGGGAGGCTAACTCAAAAAAACCTAAACAAACAAATAAAGTGGTAACAATATGATTTAGGCTCCCATAGTCCAGCACCTAAATCAACACAGCTGCTCGCTTCTTCTGTGTTCCAAGATATTTCCTTTTTCTTACTTCTTTCTTTCTCTATTAAGTCCTTCTTAACTAGAATCTCCAAAGATGTGGAAAGGAAGGAGTCTGTAGCTGGATAGGAGTCACAGACTCAGAAACATCTTCTCTGCATTTATCTTCCTGACCTCTTCATATTCCAGAAGAGGAAACTAAGGCCCAGAGAGGAGAAAGTCTTTGCTCATTGTTACACTTCACCTCTATCCTGAAGTAAATCTCAAGTCCCTAAACAAGATTCAGCCAAGTGTGGTGCACACAACTGCAATTCCAGTGCTCAGGAAATGAGAGAGGAGGACTGTGAGAATGAGGCCCACACCTATAATCCTGAGTCTGGGAAGCTGAGGCAAAGGATCACAAGTTCAAATCCAGACTGGTACTTAGCAAGACTGTCTCGAAATGAAAAATAAAATTAAAAAGGGCTAGAATGTAGCTCAATGTGGAGGCCCTGGATTTAATCCACCATTCAGCAAAAAAATAAATATAAGACTCTATATTTAGAAAAGTAACTTCACTGGGCATGATAATGTGCATTTGTAATCTAGACACTTGGAGGCTGAGGTAGGAGGATCACTGGGAGTTTGAGGCCAGCCTGGGCTACACAGCAAGACCCTGTCTCAAAAGGGTGGGGGAGTAACTCTGATTTCAGATTTTTTTTTGAGATGACGTCTTGTTATGCATTCTAGACAGGCCTTAAATTTACTATGTGGCCTACACTGGCCTCAAACTAGAGGTAGTCCTCTTGCCTTAGCATGTACTATCACACCTAGCTCAGATTTCAGAAATTTTGAGATTTTAAAAGTTGATAAATTTATTCTTATTCAAAATACCTGTTAGATTTCTTTATGGATTAAAAAAAAAAGAGTGAGGTTACCTTATTATACCAGAATATTTTATTTAGAATCAATCACTGTATCATGTTTTTGGGAGTTATACAATACAGATTTACTAACCGGTAAGAAGTAGAAAAGAATAAGAAAAGAACAGAGACACACCTATGTAAAAATCTCCAGGGGGACAGACAAATACTACATAGCTATTTACAGCTGGGGGATTTAGCTCAGTGGCACAAACATCTGTCTGGCAAGTGCAAGGTCCTGAGTTCGATCTCCAGTACCAAAAAAATAGCTATTTATAGCTTTCCACACATTCACCAGGTGGTCAAGATATTCACAAAAGCAGGCTGAAAGAAGCGCTAGTGGCCCTCACATTTTTATAGCCTTTATGCTATCAAAATTAAATACCACAAAGCTGAGATAAAAATACTGAAAAATGGAGAAAATATATTTCATACATACTTTTCATGAATCTTTAAGACTCGGTGAACTATAGGAATCTCTCTTCCTTCTATCCTAAAAACGACAATTTCTCCCACTCGTATAGGATCTTCAACTCGATTTGTTAGAAAGAGAAGATCTCCTCTGTGAAATGCAGGCTCCATGCTGCCACTGGAGGGGAAAGAACGGAAGAGCAAGAAGAAAGCAGATTAAATTTATGTCCAAAAGTCGACATCTAAAGTATCACCTTTATAGAACAAGAGATACTTTAACAACCCCCTCACCATAACCACATTTGACAATAACACCATGGTGTTACTGTCAAAATACAGGCTCCTGAGACTCACAAATGATTTTTTTTAGGTATTAGCCTTTGCTGAACTAGTTCCATATCAAACATTACTATTCAAAGAAACTTAAATCTTGAAAAGGGCAGTGTTCGTTATTCCTTAACCTTTGAAAATTTCAAATGACAAACAATATAACAGGATGAACTTTAAAAACAATGCCCTTATTCTGACTTCATCTGAAAACACTAAGCATATTCAAATATTCAAATGAGGAATGGATCAGCTTCTTTTGACATTTCTAAAGATACAGACTGAGATGACCTTATGGGTTCAAAACATTACAGAGGAAAACAGCTCATCAACAGTCAGTACACAGATAATGACTATTTTTAAAATAGAAAGAAAGAAAATGGACTACAGTAGAGATTTTTGCCTAAGAATTTCAGAAACCAAGAAAGGATTCAATTTCATAGTAAAAAGTGAAATAAACGTCTACAGAGCATCTTACTAGTTCTACCCCTCACCAAGTTCTAAAAAGATCTAACATCTGTATTAATGTGAACCCTTTTAGTCTATGAAAATGAAGTCCATTGGTATAGTTTCAGAAACTCAGGCTCTAGTTTTCACGCATACCAGTTCTTGTATAAGAAAATGATCCTGATTGACATGTTTTGAAATTTAAAAAATAAATTGTTCAATAATTTCTCAGTATCATTATTTTAAAAAAAGAAAGAAAATGGGCAGGAAATAAAATTAAAAACAGGAGGCTGGGGATATAGCTCAGCAGCGCAAGTGCCTGCCTGGCAAACACAAGGTCCTGAGTTTGAGTCCTGGTACAAAAAAATTAAATAACTACAATTAAATTAAAAACAGGATGTCAAGGTACAAACATTTTTGTTTGAAGACTGTCATCTTTCTATATAAATGGATAAAAAATAGATGGTGGTTCCTGAACTGCTGAACATGGGAATAACCTGGAAAACTTAAAATCCCTGTGCCCAATCATTTCTCTGGTATGAGAGAGGTAGGGACCAAAATGTATATTAGGTATTGTGAAATAGGAAGAAAATGTTCAAATGGGGAAGGGATGGGGAGGAAAGAAGGAAAAAATGGAAACAGAAATTTTATAAATTGGGAATGGAGGAGGGGCTGGAGGGGAGGGAAATGGGAAAAAAAGAGAATCAAGTTATGTCATGCACAGGTATAAGTTCTCCATGATGAATGTAATCATTATGTGTATCTAAAATGTGCCAATAAAATTTGATTGCATAAAAGCAAAATCCCTGTACCCAGAGGGCATGCCAAACATAATTTCAGAATGTCTGGAAAGGGGAAGAAGGCATTTTTATTTTTTTGAAACAGGATCTATATAGTGCAGGTTGGCTCTGAAATCAGAAATCGTCCTGCTCAGCCTCCAGAGTATGGGGATTACAGCCATGTGCCACCAAACCCAACTGGAAGGCATTTTAAAAAGACATCCTACTCCCATGGTGTCACCTGTTTGTTATCCCAGCTACTTGGGTGGCTGAGGAGGGAGGATGACTTGAACCCAGGAGTCTGAGACCAATGTGGGCTACAAAGTGTGACTCTGTCTCAAAATAAAAAACAAAAGCCAAACAGTGTGTACCAGTAATCCCAGCACTCTGGGAGGGGGAGGCAGGAGGACTGCAAGTTGAAAAGTCCAGCCTGGACAACTCAGTGACTCAATTAAGACCCTGTTTCAACAAAGAAAAAAGGTTGGGGATGTCACTGAGTACAAAGGCTCTGGATTCCATTCCCAGTACTAGGAAAAAAAAAAAATCCCTGATGACTAACTCTACAGTACAGGAAAATTTGGAAAACACTAGCAATACAGATTCACTATAATTTTTATGCTTAAAGCCTCTGTTAAGTTTCTCACAGGGCAGCAAACTACCTTTTTCAGAAGGTATTCAGTTTTAAGATGAACCATGTGTTTGATGAATACACCATAGAAGATGATTCTAGACACAAACTTCCAAGGTTTTACTTTAACTCTTTAAAGCAGCAATACATTTTCTTCAAATAAAACCATATTTGAAAAAGCATATAAAACAGGTAAACAGGTAAGCCACATGTGGTGATGCAAGCCTGTAATCTCTAGCACTTGGGAGACTGAGGCATAAAGATCCTGATGAGGTCAGCCTGAACTACAGAGTGAGACCTTGTCTCAAAAAAAAAAAATAAATAAATAAAAGCTGAGTCACTCTGATTTCATCATTCATCTGTATTGATCATTTACTTCATGAAAAGTACATTTTAAGTTTTTTCTTTTGTTTTCTTGGCAGTAAGAAGCATTGAACCCAGAGGTGCTCTACCATTGGGCCACATTCCCAATGTCTTATTTTGAGATAGGGTCTCATGGAGTTGCCCAGGATAGTGTCAAACTTGGGTTTCTCCTACCTCAGCCTCCTGTATAGCAGAGATTACGCCTCTTGTGCTAATAATCTTCAAATCAACTTTATGACATAGATAGTTCTATTATTCCAGCTCATGGACAAGGGGTCTAAGCCTGAGACAGGCCTAAAATTACACATAAATAAATGACACAAGTGAGACTTGAGCCAGGGGAGTCTAGCAGAATCTTAAGCAGGAAAGACAGTAATTGTATATGCCTTGAATAGAGATCACTTTGAAAGCTATAAAGTATACAGAAGATGCTCAAATTATTATTATTGTTATTTTTTGGTTATTGTTGTTAAATTAATGAGAAAACTGGCAAAGATGAGAAGGTAGATTGGGAGATCAGCTGTTTAGGTTATTATAAATAATAGAATATTTGGTTATTACAGTTGAATACTTACATTAAAAATGTTATATAAAAACTCTGTAAACATGGACATAAGCAAATGCTAAGAAAAATAGAGGATGCATACAAATAATTACCTCAAATATGTAAAAAATATACATGAAAAGGAGATTAAAATGTTAATAGTGATTATATCTCAGAATTACCCATATCATCTAAACTTGTTATGTGTTTTCTACATTTCCTATAATGAAAATATGTTAACTTTTTCTGATTATAAAAGCATTTCTTTAAAGGTCACTACAACAGTGCAGGCAGGAAATGATGTAGGCCTAAAATAGAAGAGCAAAGGGACCAACTCTAATGTGCTAGAACAGAGGGAGAGAAAATAATGAAGTTAGCCAAACAGGCAGAAGGAAGAATCAAGAATACTTTCTTGGTTTTTAACAATGGCAGTGAAGCAGGTCATAGTGATAGTGACAGAAATAGAAGGGAAAGATTTTTAGAAAAAGAGATGAATTCCATTTTTATTACTGTAATGTATGTAGTATGCCTGGTCAACATCCAAGGGCTACGCTTCAGGAAAGAAAGAGGGATGGGGAACAAAAAGAGGAGACAGGAGGTTCCCAAGTTCAAGTCCAGCTCAGGCAACTTAATGGGACCTTGTCTCAAATAAAAACAAATACATAAAAGCCTAAGGGATGCAGCCACAGGGTCAATGCCTGGTACTCCAACCCCCAAAAACGATGATGTAGGAATTCAGAAATAGATGGCAATTAAAAACATATATAACTTATGTATTGAGAGGACTATTTAGAAGATTTTTATTAACATTAATTTGGGGGGTGGTGCAAGGGAGTGAATCCAGATCCAGGGCTTGGAACATGCTAGGCAAGTGCTCTAATTAAGCTACACTCTTAGCCTGAGAGGACTATTAAAAGAATAAACTGGGGGCCGGGGATTTAGCTCAGTGACTTAAGCGCCTGCCTGGCAAGCGTGAGGTCATGAGTTTGATCCCTGATACAAAAAAAAAAAAATAAATAAAAAATAAACTGGGAAAAACTATTAAACATTAAGTAAATTACAAGTGAACCTCCTATGAGCACCTGATGAAATCACTTTCAAATTTAGTGTGCCATCATGACAAACTTTTTAACTGACACATAGAAACTATACATATGTATGGGGTACTGTGTGATATTTTCATAAATGTGTCATACAGTGTTTAAATTAGGGTAAATATATCCATCTCTTCAAATATTTACTATTTCTTTGTGGTAAAAACATTCAAAATTATCATTAACTATAGTCAATTACTATGCAACAGCACTCTAGACATTGTTTTAGGGGTGTGGTGAGAGGAATAAATCCGGACTAGCTTAGTTGACTAAACAGGCAGAAGGAAGAATCCAAGAACACCTTCTTGGTTTTTAACATTGGCAATGAAGTAGGTTGTGGTGATAGTGACAGAAACAGAAGACAAAGATTTTGAGAAAAAGAGATGAATTCTATTTTAATTGATGTAATGTGGGGTTCCAGGGTGTAGCTTAGTGGTAGAGTGCTTGCCTACCATGCTCAAGGCCCTGAGTTTGGGTTTAGTCCCCAGCACCATACCCTCAAAAGAACATCTGGAGTGTAAACAGCACTCTCAACCTTCATGACTATAACTTGGTACTCATGGGTCAGCGTTTCCCCACAGTTTAAAGGTGTGCCATATGTTCTTTATCTATTGTCATTTGATGGAATTTAGGTTTTTCCATTTCCTGTCTATTGTGCAATGAACACTGGAATGCTGGTATCTCTTCAACATATTGATTTCATTTCTTTTGGATAACTACCCAATAGTGGGATTGTGGGACCATGTGATAATATTATTCTTAATTTTTTGAGGAAGAAAATTTTTTTTTCTTTTTTTTATACTAGGGATTGAACTTAGAACCTTGCATTTGCCAGACAGGCACTTATACCACTGAGCTAAATTCTTGGCCTAGAAAATTTTTAAAGTTATGTAAAATATAGAGTAATATTTTTAATGAACTTTAGCACTATAAAGGGAAAAATCAGTTTTAAATGTTAACTGAAACTTAAGTTAATAAAACAAACATGCAAGTGTTTGTCCTTATTTCCAAGATTTCACAAAAATCCTAAAGTGCATTCTGTCAGCATGATCCTCTGAGGTGTATCTGGGCATAGGTGAAAATTATGTTCCTTTAAGTTACGCTAACCCTGGCCAGGTAAAACCTACCTTATCACCCTATCATATAAAGTCCCACCGCTCCCTAGAGACCTCCTTCCAGTCTTAGCCAGATTCTCCTCTAACACTATCTGGTCTCTCTCAATTTCCTTACTTTATTAGCAATCAGAAAAACTCAATATACAAATACCCTTGCTAGGGTCAGGAATTTAGCTCAGCAGCATAAGCAGCTGCCTGACAAGTACAAGGTCATGAGTTTGATCCCCAGTACCAAAAAACAAATATCCTTGCTACCAAACACCACTTTTATGTACCAAGTTATAGTACATTTGTTCAATGAGTTGGTTATGCTCAGGACCCCAATGTTTTAAGCAGGCCATCTTATCTAATTCTGTTTAATTTACCACCCCAGATTAGAGGCCACTGTCTTTTATTACAGCTTGTGTTTAGCCTTATGCAGTCATAGCTGGGGCTTTTTCAAAGGTGGCTGAATCAGTAGTGTGTGGCTGAATCAGTAGTGTGCGACTGATTAATGGTGTAATGCTAAGATTAAGGGTGGTACGATTGCTGGGTACAGTGGCATATGCCTGTAATCCTAGCATTCGGGAGGCTGAGGCAGGAGGATCCCAAGTTTGAGGCCAACCTGGGATACAAAGTGAGTTCAAGGCCATCCTGAACCAAGTAGTGAAATCTTATCTCAAAAAAAAAAAAAAAAAAAAAAAAAAAAAAAAAAAAAAAAAAGTAGTAGGATTAAGGGTGGGTGAACACTAAATCAGTTCACTTACCCTAATCCTGATAGTTTGGCCAATACAAGGGACAAAAAGAAGACTGTGTTGTCTCTTGCTTGCTTTGCTACCTTCTGCCTGCCATGAACTGTTTCTCCACTGTGATGCCTGTCTGTCATGCCACCCTACCTTGGAGCCAGCCAATTATGGATTGAAACCTTTACAAACTGTAAGCTACATAAACCTTTTCTCCTTAACTTGTGGGTGTTGGGTACTTTGTCTCAGGAGTAAAGTAACAACCTTCATACCTCCCCTGAGGCAACTCCATCTGAAAGGACCCTAGAAGAATCTCTCCTAGAAGACTCCCTAGGCCTCTCTACACCTTCTCCTCAGAGTGCCCATTAGTGTGGCTTTTCCATCTGTCAGAAATCAAAGCTTTCTACTGGGTAAGACTAGGAATTAAAAGACTAGCAATTTAGGGTCGCCTAATTTATATTTGTTTTTTGTATTTTTGAGGCGTGGTCTCACTGTATAGCCTAGGCTGACCTCAAACTATGCCAATCCTCCTGGCTCGGCCTCCCAAGTGCTGGAATTATAGGTGTGCACCTCCATTCCTGGACAGGGGACCATATAATTTAAGAACTACAGAGGTTAGGCTGGGGATTTAGCTCAGCAGCACAAGCGCCTGCCTTGCAAGCGTGCGGTCATGAGTTCAATCCCTGGTACTGATTTAAAAAAAAAAAAAAGACCTACAGAGGTTCATAGACAGCATCTAGGTCTGGCCTTCATTTTACAGCTGCAAAATAATGGTTTAGTAAACAAATAATTTGCCCAAGGCTGTAGCTAAACAATCAAGTCACTAGCAACTCCAGTCTCTAATCCCAAAGCACTACATTAAAGCTTTCCTGGCCAACATAGTCCTCACATTTCTTTATACCTTAAAATTCCAGTTGCAAAATAAATAAATAAATTTACAGTTGCATTTGACTGATTTAATTATTAAGAGATAGAGTCATAGTGTAAGTAGAGTACAAGCAGGCACCAGGAAAGCAATGTCTCCAGCTATATGTTAGAGCAGAAGGTAAATCAGTGTGTGACAAGAGTCACACTCACCTTGTTAGCAGTAACATTACACCTAGCATGTGCCAGGCCATTGGTTTGATCTCCTACACCACCACCACCACCACCACCAAACAAGAGAAATGTTGCCAGTGTGTGGTATACCCTTATAATCCCAGCACTTGAGAGGCTGAGGTAGTATGACTGCCACAAGTCTGAGGCCAACCTGGGCTACACAGTACAACAACAACAACAAAAAGGACCTTGGGTAAGGAATACTCAACCTGCACTTAAATGTGACTTGCATATGCAGTGTTTGTCAAACAGTTAACTTGCAGATAGTTTTAAGAAACCTCATGTAGCTGGGTGTGATGCTGCAGACCTGTAATCCCAGCACTTGAGAATCTGAGGAAGGAGGATCTCCATAAATTCCAGGCCAACCTGAATTATTTAGTGAGACCCTATCTCAAAAAACCAACCAAACAAAAAAACTCCATGTAAGCTTCCCTGTTTTGAAAGTAGCTATATTAGCCATGGCACTAAGCATTCAGTGGAGGTTTTTTTTCATACAGTTTATACTGAATATAAATCATCCACTTTTCCTCACATGGTAATTAACAAATACTTATAGTACCCATAAATGATAAATAATTAATAAACAAGCTTGTAATGTGCTACTCCTATGTTACAGAAGTCAGACCGTGGGATGTGAATATAAAGAGGAAGAAGGCAGTCAGTGCAGGAAAATCATCAGATCTCCAGATGTGCAGGTTCTAGATCACGTTTCAAACAAGAAAACTAGACTACAACCATGTGAAACCACGTGTGTGGAGAAGTCCTCATTGAGCATTTATCCAAAATTGTGTCACTCAGAGCTCACAATGGACACAAACTATGAGAATCAGGAATGTAGAGAGACGCCATGTAAACCTAAGGGACACTGAGAATCCCTAACCCAAGTACTTTGAGAAGCTTGAAACGTCATATACTGGAGAGAAACCGTATGAATGGAAGCAATGCAAGAAAGTTTTCAATTACTGTAGTTTCCTTTCAAATCACAGAAAGGCAATAAGAAACTTGTATATGTATAACATGTTTGCAAATCTTTAGTTCTTTCAGTACCATTCAAAAATATGAATAAACTCACTTTGCATAAGAATGCTGTGTGTGTAATCATACATGACAGAACTCACACTAGTGAGAAACCCTATGTGTGTGACAGTGTGGGAAAGTATTCTTATGCTGCACCTCCCTCCAAAATGCACAGAAGAATTCACACTGAAGAGAAACCCTATGAATGTAAAGAATGCGGTAAGGCCTTCAGGTGTGTGCTCAGATGCTATTCATGAACATCAAGAATTCACACTGGTGAGAAACTTTATAAACATAAATAATGAGGGAAAGAATCTGTTCCAATTACATTGAAGTACAATGAAAGAATTCATACTCGAGGGGCTGGAGGTTTAGCTAAGTGGCATAAGTGCCTGCCTGGCAGGTGCGAAATTGTGAGTTTGATCCTCGGTACCAAAAGAAAAAAGAATTCATACTAGAGAAGCACCTTGTCAATGCACGAAATGTGGGAAAAGCCTTCAAATTTTCTAAATGTCTTCACATTCATGAAGGGACTCATGCTGCTGCGAAACCCTATATATGTAAGGAATGATGTAAAGCCTGCTGTAATTCTCATACCATTCAAAAGCATGAAAGAATCTACATTGGAGAGAAACCATACAAATGCAAGCAATGTGGGAAATTATTCATGTATACTAGCTTTAAGTACACAAATGATTCCATACTCTCAAATATCTTATTTATGTAACCAATGTAATAATAAAGTATTCAGCTGTTCTAATAATCATGAAATAAACAAAAAGGTTTCAATTGGGTGAAATCTTTATGTCAAAAATTAATTAATTAGATTTAAAAATCACTAAAAGGAAAAAAAAATCACTAAAAGGATAAGTACAAAGATAGGGAAGGAAGCAGAGTAAAGAAAAAAATTCAGTTACTACTTGTCACCTTACGAGATGGTATTAATTCCTTCAAAATTTCTGAAGTCTCGTTTAACAAAAGAAAATACAGAAATTTCTGAGGACACGGTGCAGTAAAACTCATTTGTGGAGGTACAATACAATGTAATGACTAAAAACTAAATACCAGGCCTGATTACCAAAGTGAGGAATGTAAGAAGAAAGTATTTCAAGAAAATAAAGTAAGTATAAGGAAATTTGTTTTTTAAAGGGATGAGCTAAAAAATCAAGCTCTCCTAGTAAACTCTTTATGGAAAGCTCATGGGCCCTTGGAGGTTCTGAATGGGTTGTCCTAACAAGGCTGAGAATTTTTCATAGTTGAGAAGTAGTAACCAATTTTTTCCCAGGCCCTCTTCTGAGAAAGAGTAGTTTCTAAGGAACTGATGTGCCAGTTACTCAGTATCTCAATTTTCCTCCAAGCAATGCCATGCAATTCCATGCCTTGAAAAGAAAAATTAATTGTTACCTGAGCACCACTACAATTGGACTTTCACTTCCAGTTATTACCATTAACCCCTTCCAGATCATTAGTGCCGAGGAGACAATCATTCCAAAATTTAGGACTTGATAATACAGCTGTAGGAACAAAAGAGAAGAGATCAGATCCACCATCCTCCCCTTAAAAAACCCAAGATTCAGGTGGAACTCAGGGCAGTAGAAGTCCTGAGAAATTCCTTAAAATGTAATAATTAAACCATCCGCTCCTGGAACCTCCTCCTCTCACCCGCAGTATCCTATGCTCCACTTTGTGTACTACCACTATGCGTTAAATTATAATTTCAGAACTTTTCACATAAATTCTTTCATCTGGTATTCACAATCATCCATTTTCAGTTCATACCAAACTATGTAACAGCCAATTATAATGGATCTCAGATTCTGAAATCCTCTAGTATTTAATTTTCTCCAGTAGTTACAACCACAGGACAGCCAACATTTTGCCCTCATTTACTGTTGAGAAGATGTGACTCAAAGAGACTGCATCAAAGTTCTGCAGCTTGTGAGTCACATGACTTTAAGATCAGCTTCTTCCACAGATTTCTTTATGGAGTTTCTTACTACACTCAAGAGGTCAATATCTACTTGGGTTGAGCTGCGAGGTAGAAGACTGCTAACTGAGGAGCCAGACGTTTTGAAGACAGGATGCTTTGCCAATTTGAGATGAGACAGGCCTTACTGGGAAAACAAAAAGCTACCTAGGAGACAACCAGATAAAAGTTAATTATTTAGTCAAACTGTCACTATGCCTTGCGTTACCTGCCTTGCTATCTGAAACAGTCACCTGTGCTCAGCTCTATGCCTTTGTTATTCCTCAATAAATCTGAGAGTCTAAGTCAGCTTAGTGCTCCATTTCAGTGGGGTCTCCTGACCCTCCTCAATGACATTCTCTGTCTCTCTAGTTTTCTATTAGGAAAGATCAGGGTTTGCTGGTCAGAACCTGGCATTCTTCAACGTGGAAGTAATTTTCACTACTCCACAAATTCTACCGTGTCATTGCATCAATAAGCAGATATAAAACTAGGAGGGCATTCCAACGGAGGGAACCAATGTAAGCCAACTGTGTTAGGCAAAGACTGGAAAGTGGGTACAAGCAGAAAAGGATGGCCAAATACCAAGGCAAACAGTTCAAGGCAAGAGGGAACAGTGCTGACCACTGTTATCTGTATGTGTCCCACCCTCATGCTATAGGGTACACTTCTTTTCCTGCTTTTAGTTGGCCCAAACTCACTCTGCAGAGCTGCTTTCTTTTCCTATCTTTAATAAAACTTTGCATGGCCCTGAAGCAAGGCCAGCAGCTTGCTGTAGCTGCTGGTTTCAAACAGGAGCCTAAAGAGAATTCTTTCTGTGGTCTGTTGGCCATTTCAGAACTTTGGAAATGGAATGGTCAATTCATCAGAAAGAAATAGCAGGTGAGTATGGCAGACTTTAGGGGGCCTGCAGGGGAGAGACCCTGGTGCCTCGGGACCTGCACCATGCAGTTGACTCGGGGTGCCAGGA
>PVJX010030455.1:0-22030 GCA_004027295.1 Dolichotis patagonum
TGGTCCCCAGAGTGACACTGTTGGGAGTGGGTGGGATCTTTAAGAGGTGTGGCTTGTTGGGAGGTGTTCAGGTCACTGAGTGGGTGCTCTTGAAGAGGACCCAGCCCCTTCCTCACTCTCATCTGCTCTCACACAGGCTCCCCTCATTATGCGTTGCCTCATGCCAGCACCACAAGCCCCAAATCAAGGACTGAAACTCCCAACACTAGGAGCCAACACAAACCTTTCATCTCTATAAGCTGGTCATTGGTTATTTATTATAGTGAGGGGAAGCTGGCTAACACAGTGCTCTAGGCAGTTATTTTCAAGATTAAATGATAATGTATCCCTAAAATGTCATGAGTTCCTCATTATATTTATATAAATCACACGGGAAATTGCATCCAAAAGTTAAGTAGCAGCTCAGCTGCAGGTCAAAATAGGATTCCTGAGAAGGAGTCATATCAGGGAAAGATGTAGACAGGAGACTGCTCAGTGGAAGCTAGGAAAGTTGGAAGCAGCTATTGCAGGGAAACCTTGGGTATGGAGAGGGCTGTGGACACAGGTCATGTAATGTGTACTCTATACTATGGAAACTACGAAACATCCATTAAATGAAGAGTCTGGCAACCTACAATCATCCTAGGAGAATGATCATTGCCTCTAATTTTACTTCAGGATATCAGAAGACACAACCTATGTTCTTCCCAAACACTCTAGAAAAGCCACCAAAGTTTTATCAGCCACATTTAACTCAGTTTATGCTCCCTTGTACCGTTAGTTCATGTAACAAAACTGTTCCGTATACACTGACTTATTTTTCAGCTTTCTTTGCAGGAAAGTGGGACCCTTCAGGTTATGCTAGGCCTCTAAATCCCGTTGTGATGATCCTCCATGCTCTCTTCCCTCATTGCTTGGCTAATTACAGAAGACCTCATGGGTGCCAGAAAACAGTGACATATTTAATGGAAGAAATCTGAGTCCTTATATCATCAGAAGGCTGGCCACCTGCCCTGTGGTAGGGCACAGACAGGTGAGAAACCACATGAGATTTTTAGGGTTATCTCTTACACCAATTATCTCCCCAGGCAAACACACCCCATGGGCATGTTCACCTCTGTACTCCAGAGACAGTTGTCACTGTTACACCTCATACAAATGACACAGGGGATAAAAGTAGGACTCTCATCCAACAGAAAACTCACCCAAGAAAAATCAGAACAAATTCCCTGGCAGATTCAAAACCTGCCTTTTCATTCCTATGAGAGATATAGGGGTATATGCTAATTCAAATCAGTGAAAAGAGGAAAATTCTTTTGGTCGCCTAAACCCAACAGAATGTAAGATTAACAAAGAAAATGGCTAAAGTCTGTCAAGGTAGGAGGGGTCAGAAAGGGTGTTTACACTTTCTGGAAGCACAGTGCTAACACATGTATTTTATTCTTAGTGAAGACTGGTCCTACCAACAGACTGCATTAAAACCATGATTCAGAGACTCATCCTCGTCTTCAGTTCAAAACTCACTTACTTGGCTCGATTTCTAAAATCCCTTATCATATATGAGATATGAGACTATGTGTCTTACCTACAGTATATTATTTAATTCTCATTCCTGAGACTCTTATAAATTCGTAACAGAGATTTGCACCTAAGGTTGGGCAAACCCTATAGGTAAACTCAAACTGCTGATAAGCAGACAGGTCTGGACCTCGGCCCCAGTATTTCCAGGCCTGCACTGGAATACTGCACTCCTAACGGCCACATCATGCAGCAGACCTGATGGCTGTGACACACGCGGCACTGCCTGGACCAGCAGGGTCTCGTGCTGAATGCCGCAGAGAGGCGTGAAAGGTGTAGCAGAGGCAGTTTCACAGCAGGTTGGTTTGGCCACTGACAGAGCTGTTGGGGTCATGTGGGTTCATTAGGGTCTGGGTTGAGGAATTCCCAGGGGAAGGGTGGAGGAAGGAAGCGCTGTTTATTTCTCTTCTGTGACTCTAGCCAACCCTGCTCTTCCTCGCCCATGGAAATACTTACCTGGTAGGGGTACAAGGTGACCCCATTGGTTCTTGAAAGAGACCAGGTGCCATCCAGGTATTGGTGAGCCTGAATGGCCACTGCATTGGGGATGTTCCCGTTGCTGGGACTGGTGGCCATCTGGAGGCTGACCTTGGCCTGGTGGGTTGGGGATCCACTCTTCTTTTCTGCCCCATTGCTGACCCCAAGGCTGCTGGGTTTGCTGCTGTGCTTGTTGACAAGTCCTGTGTAGTTGGAGGTGGCATAGGCAGCAGGCACAAAGGCCCAATCCCTGGGCTGCTGGAGCCCACCGCCCACGTGTCGCGACCCCACCAGGGCAGGTATGCTGGACAGAGGAGGGGGCGAGCCAGGTGAGGCGTCGTAGTGCTCACTGCCGGCCGCTTGCTCCAACGTCAGCACCATCTGGATGGCCTCCTGCTTCAGCTGGTTCAGGTGTGTGGCACAAATGTCACAGCGGTTATCTCGGTCATTCCATGCCTTTCGGATGGTGTTGGGAACCTGGAGTTTCTCATGAATCACAGCTGAGAAAGCAGGGTCCTAGAAAAGACACAAGCATAAAAGAGCGAGACTGTAAGTGAAGGCTGGTCAACGTGATTCAGGTATCTGGTTTACAAATTAAGCCTTAGATATATCCGCAGTCTGACTCTGCATCCAGCAGAAAGAGAAGCCAGACTGGCAGAAGAGTCTCTACCATTCTCTACCACAGACAAACATACTTGAAAAATGTAGAATTCTACAGCGAAAACTTTAAAGAAGTCACAAAACACAGTTTCTGAGTATCTTCATCAACCAGACAAATAAGATATCTGCTAAAGAAGAGTAGCCACTCTGGAGCCCCCCAACTCCAAGGGTTCAACCAGAAGGACACCAGTGTCCGCCAGGCATGAGGAAGGCCGAGTAAAGTCCCATGCACTGGGATCCCGGCTCCTGTTCTCCATCAGAAGCTGGAAGCTGATAATAAACATAACAGCTACTTGTGACCAGGAACGAAATTCTATTCTAAGAAACTCTTGGCCTCATCAGCATTGTATGCTAAGTATCAGTGGAAGAAAACCGCGCCTACAGATTCTGGAGCAGAGCGCACAC
This sequence comes from Dolichotis patagonum, assembly GCA_004027295.1. Taxonomy (NCBI): domain Eukaryota; kingdom Metazoa; phylum Chordata; class Mammalia; order Rodentia; family Caviidae; genus Dolichotis; species Dolichotis patagonum. Next base: position 3,100 of record PVJX010030455.1, read on the forward strand.
AGCCTGCTGCACTCTCAGCAGACCTCTACAGATTAGCTTGTGTTCATCACTCGCCCCACAACCAACTATATTTCATTTGCTGACACATTCGAGCAGGTCAAGCTACTTTTTCCTCAAACCTTCACCTCAAACTGCTATTAAGAATCTCAGTGTGGGGTGCAGTGCTGTGAGTTCAAAATCCCAGCTATTCTGAAGGCCGAGGCAGGAAGATCACTTGAACCTAGAATTCAAGATCAGTCTGTGCAACACAGCGAGGCTCTACCCTCCCCTCCCCTCAAAAAGGCCACTTCAGCTCCAAGGCCAAGATCTAAAAGAAATCAGAAAGTGGGTTTAATGAGGGTGATGTCTCTGTTGATATTGTTGTACTTTTTATAAGAAAGTAGCGTTACCCAGGTCTGTCACAACCTTGGGGTTCTGTGTGACCTTGGACAATTTACTTAATCATTGACTCTGTGGTTCGTCACATAAGGCCACAGCTTATGCTTGTTGTAATGTCCTTATAGCTCCAAGGCTCCATTTGTGAAGGAACCGGGACAGGAAAAGACACTACCTGCACGGATGGACAGAGCCACTGTGGCAGCTTCTGAGCTCGACTGAACGTCTGAGCTTCAACAGCTGTTGCAAATAATTGATGAGGCCCACTCTCGAGGATTATTGCCCTCTAGGCCATTAGGAGAAAATCTGCCCTTGTGAATGTGTTGTCAGTTTGCATGGAACCCAAGCCCATCAGAAATGAATGGGGCGCAGCGAGCTGTGGGGGAGGAGGGTGGGGGGCAGCCAGGGTGGGCAGGAAGATCATCGGTGGGAGGATGCTTCTTAATTATGATCCATCTTGATTATGGGCTCCAGCATTTTGTTTTCTCTGTTTAACTACCCCGAAAAGCTCTTCAGCATGCACAGATTAATTGATTAATAAATCAAGAGGCCTCTTACCCGGCAGCAGCCAGGAGCGGCTCAGGAGGTGGAAACTGAGACAGTCGTAAAATGATGGGAAACCACAGGAAGTCAAGGTTGATCGAGTCTCAGTTGGCAAAGTGATGTGAACCATGTGGGACTCGCCTTGTGGCATCCTTCTCAGTGACAGCTGCTTTGTCCAGCCAGTCCCTGAACATGATGCAGAGTGTGTGGGACCCAAAAGGCACCTTGAGGACCCCTCAACAGCAGGCCACAGAAAAAGAAACAGCTCCAAAAGGGCTAGAAGTTTGGACTACACCAGATGTCTTGACCACTACTCCATGATTTTTCACTTCAAGAGCCAGGCAGCCCACCCATCAGTAGACTCGTATTTTACAGTTTTAAACAGTTTTACAGATACAGTTTTAAAGAAAATTTCCATTTGCTCAAAAGGAATTTAGTTGGCCTCTGTATGTGCCAAGATACAGTTTATTGCTTTTTCGTGTACTTTACATAATGAGAAGCTTCCCTTATCAATAAATGCTTTGGAGAAATGTTTTTAATGACTGTGTGGTATTTTATACTTTGGTTTTCATAGTTCACTTATTTATTCTCACATTCACTGCATAATTTAAGACAACGTGAGAAATCAGGAGGACGGCATTTAACACAATCCACAGTCAATGGCATATGTTTTCAAGCCACCAAACTATTTGGTTTCAAGAAGCCTCAAATGTATTGCTTATTAGAAATGTATTGCTTATTTAGAATATTTTTGTTACTGTGGAGAGGCTCCACAGTAAGGAAGAAGCTATAAGAAGTCTCACCCACATATCATAGTTTTTAGATTTTACATGGTATCCTTAGGCTCAGCATCTGACTGGCACGGAGACGTCCACTGCACAGAAACGCATGAGCCTCCTCTGATTCAGAGAGTCCCTATTATCTCCTCTTGGTCTGTACCACTGTCCCTTAAAGCACTCCTTCTATACTGAGCTTATCATTAGTTGCTGTTCAGCCTCCATTATTTAAGAAATACATATGATGGCTTCCAACACACCCGGCAGACACCAGGCTAGGGATGTGAGGAAACACGGGTGTGAATCCCATCTTCTGGGAATTCACAATCCAGGAGTGCTTCTTGGTTCCTGCATGATCAAAGGCCACATCCCTCTGCTGCTGCCACCTCTTGTTCAGTCTGTACAGGACTACTCAAGGAGACACTCGGAAGCCAGCACCCCCATTTGGGTCACATTAAGAACTGCTCTCCTCCACTCACAGGGCTGGCTTTGGTGTGCCAGCCAAAGCCAGCCCTGCAAGAACCATCGAAGCCACCCCTAAGTACCACCGCCAAGCCTACCACCAAGACGATGGCCAAGAAATAGCCAATGGCCCAGTGTGGTCCCCAGAGGAGGAAGCTGACACTCAGTCTTTACTGAGGGTGTGAAAGCAACCATGAATGAAGCAACCCTGGACCTGAAAGTCTAAGGCAGTTCCTCTTCGCAAAAGTCTGCAGTAAGTCAAGAGAGGCATCTTAAGGAAACTAAAATGCCCTTCTAGTGCTTGTCTGCACATTACAAATATTTTAGTGCAAATCAAAACTTCAAAGAGAAATGGTCAACAGATAAAGCTTTCTGTAAGTGCTAAAATAAAAAAGGATCCTGCTTGAAGGAAGAAGAGTAATAAACGGGGAGAAAAGAAGCATTCGAGCCATGGGGGGCAAATATAGACTGCATTTTCACAACATGAGCACAAAAAGGGCCATAGCCACCCCAGGAGATGGATGAAAGGAGAGTCCCCTGGGTCAGCTGACCTAGAAAAGGGAGGAACTAAGCACCCAGTTGGTCATGCTGCCTGGCTCATGGGTCTCAAAGACATTTTTATTGTCTGATCTATCTGTTTGACCTCAGCAAATAGTCAAGTGAGAGCAGAAACCTGGAGTAACCAGCCTGCCGCCCTGGTAAGTGACTGTGGTCTGGCAAGCCGCAGCTACCCTAAGGCGGGGAAACAAGAAGTAACAGCGTTTCCTGAGATCCGCACCATGTTGGAACTTAGGGTGCTGAGCCAACCAGTAACCAGCCTGCTGCCTACCGGGGCGCGGGCTTAGGATCAAACATACCATATTCCCCCTGCCCCCCGCCAACAATCGGGATCCAGGGATCTGGGTATCTCTTGGGATACCCATATATGGTACAGCAAGTGGGGGGAAGTTTCCTTCTACTATCTCTGAAGGCAGATATTTTTATCGCCATTTTGCTTTGTCCTGATTAATGGTGTTGCTCTATTCAATATTCTGTTTTGATGTGCTCTATAATGTTGTGTATTTCTTTTGATTTTGCTGTACCTAATAGAAGAACAACTATTTTGAAGACAATGAGATATACAATGGTGCCTATTATTGTTGTCCTGGTGACCTGCTGTGATATTCTGTGTCAATTTCACTATACTGTCTCAATTGGCTTTATTCCATCCTGTTTTGTTGTATATTACTACCTCCAAGTTAATGAAAATTACATAAAAATAAAACAATAGAACATGAGAAAACAAGGTAACAAAATACCTCCAAAAATTCCCAACTCCATCAAAGCTGATCCATATGACATGGATGACGAGAAACTCAAAAACAAAACAACAGAATTATATAAGGTGATTAAAAAGGAAAATAACAACAACAAAACAGATCAATAAGGTACTGAACAAGCTGAAACATGATATAACTAAACAGATAATGGACTTAAAAAGCAAAAGGAGGAAAAGAAAATGCGCTAAAGGATATAACAGCATGTATGTTTAAGTGTGTGGGATTGATGACCATATTACCAAGTTTTTGTTGGATCGTTGAACAGAACTGTTTACAGCCTCACTGTTTGTTCACTTTGTATGCCTTAATTTTGTAACATGAACAACTATTTCTAAGAAGACAATATGTAATTTATCAAGTAGTGATTTCTTAATGTTTTTTTAAATTCTGTATTATTTCTACCCTTTTTTCTGTTTTGCTTTTTTTCTCTTTAAATAAAAAAAGAGAGCAGAAACCTGAGCCCCTATTTTTGTTCAATTTTTATTTTTTTATTAGGGCACATTTGTAGTACATAATGGTCACATTCCTCCTGGGGAGTTGGCGCATGTACATAACACATCTCAGGTCTTTTTTTTTAATGCCTTTCTCTTCCCCTTCCCTCCTCACTCCCTCTCTTGGTAATGTCCTAGTTCAGACTTCAGCACATATAAAAATTGGCTATTGACACTTGGGAAATGGTTTCATACTAAATTTTTAAGTCTAGAGATTCTGTACTTAAAATTCTCCCAGCTTTCAGAACAATATAGTTATCTTTGCTCCATTTGTCCCATGAAAAGAAATTTTAGAAAACACATAGGACCCTGGAGAGGTCCTCAGAAGGAAGGTCAGGGGTAAATGCAGTTAATGTTAAGACCTCTAAGTCCGCCTAATTAATGATTGCTGCAAAAGAACAAAGAAAATTCCATAAGGTGGTTTTCCAATTCCATTCATGTGCTCTGCTTCTTCTAGGAGTATTTCAGAAAAATGGGGTCCTCTGCCCTATTCTAGTTGGCTTTCTCACAGTCTGGTGACTGCCTTAGCTTTGGTTCATACATCTTGCAGAGTTCATTCCCCAGGCAATTGTGTCCAAAGCCATGGATTCCAGGACTGTCCATACTCTAATGACTTGGAATTCTCTCTCCCTTTCTCTCTGCCTTATCTTCCTTGTAAACCCCACGCCTTATATCTCAAGGTTCCCTGGAAAACATCATCTGAAAATTTCAAATTAATGTTCTTTGCTCCTAAATCTACTTTCCTTCCAGTAGTCATAGCCAAGTAGACAGTGCCATTACTCCTTTAACTTTGCAGCCAATCACCAAATTTGGCAGATAATTTTTCCTCCAAAGTCTTGACCTGCCCCTTTTCTCCATGCCCACTGCCATGTTGATGTGCTTACCACCTATCTTGCCCATCATCAGCATCCTCCAACTCCAGTCTTGACCTCATTTTCCCCTCCCAAAATTATTTTACTAAACTACAATTCTGACTATGTCATTACCTTGCTTCCCTAAATCTCTATTGTGAGGGCTACTGTATTATCTGTAGTGTCTATAAAATGATTTCTCCATTAGACTCTAAGTTCCTTAAGGGGAAAATATTGTTCCTTTCCATGTCTAATTCCCTAAGTGTCTAGCACAGTGCCTACTACATAATAGAGTTTCAATAAATACTTGTGAAATGAATGAATGAATGTGATTCAACTTAGGTAAAAGTCAAGTAATAAGTATTCTATGACTAGTCACTTTTTTTCCTAAATGAGTTACTCTGTGCTACAATGTGGATTTTAAATGTTCCCCCCAAGCCCCATGTGTTAAAGACTTGGTGCTACTGGAAGGTGGTAGAACCTTTAAGAAGTGGGACCTTAGTGGGAGATCTATAGGTCATGGGGGCATGTCTTTGCAGGGGATTGTGGGATCTAAATTCTCCTTCTCACCTTCTTTTTTGTTTCCTGGCCATCAAACAAGCAGTGTTACTTCCCATCATTGCTATCCAAATGGTCCATTAGTGGCCTAGAAGCAATGAATCCACCTGACCATGGACTGAACCCATCAACTGTGAGCCCTTTCTTATAAAAGTTGATTATCACAGGTATTAGAGTGATGGCAGGCTGACACAGTTGCTTATACAACTGTGACAAAATGAACTCTTTCAAATCTTGGACTCATAAAAGGGTTTAGCCATAATTGTTCTACATGACGAAAGAGCTTCACATGGCAGTATCTTCCTGTTACCGGCTCCTCCTTAAGGTATAAAAAGAGATTCTCTGGCCTCCAGTCTTCCCAAGAAAGTAACATCTGCATAGAAAGGGTTTTCAAAAAAAGTCTTTCTAACCCTCAGTCCAGTTTATCAGCAAAGAGACAAGAGAGACCTATCTAAGGAAAATTCCAGGCCCATGCTGCACTCTGGGCTCAGCTGGGTTTCACCCCCGCAGGCAGAGAGCATGCCTGTTTGCCAAGAGCTGCCATCCCGCTTCCAGTGTATACAGAGGAGCTGGAAATGAAGGCTGTGGAGTCTGCAGAATCCAAGCAAGAAAACCAAGACTACTGCCCAGGCAAACAAAGCTAACGTTCCTTGTTGCTCTCTGTTCCATTTCACCCTGAGGGATATGTTGCTTAGCAATAAATGCTAATGCCACTGTTGAGGACTGGGTGATTTTCTGCATTATTTTAGCCAAAAAAATGTACTTTAAGAGTGTTCCTCCAAAGCCTCAGAGTCTGTGACAGAGACAGCAGCTAGAGTCAGTATCCAGCAAGTGTTGTGCAAATTCCTGTTGACATTTGCTTCTAGTTTATTATGCTAGAGGCCTCTAGTGACACAGTCAATATGATTTAAGCTGTTCTTCAAAGGCAGTTTCTTTCCACTTTATTCCTGAACTTTCTTCCTCCAGAACTTCTGTCGCAAGATGCCTGGAATGGAGGATAGAGCCCCAACCAAACAGGGTTTTCTCTTCCACAGCCATCAGCATCCCACACCAATGGAATTTGCTGTCACGTGCCTTAGCATCCTGCCTCACTAGGGTATGCATTCCCAGCCCCTGCTATACGCTCCACGAGTGTCCTTTATTTCTCAAGAGCCCCAGTCTTCTTCGCAGCAGTTCTATCTGGAAAGGCAGTGTCAATGTCCAGACTCTTCTATTCACAGAAACTGCAAACCTGAAAGTTTCTAAAGCAACAGGCAGCAAACCTTACAGGGATCTCAGCCACTAATATGAATACTCTCATTCCTACTTAAACACCCAAATGTTTGGACTTAAGAGAAATGAAACCCTTTTCCCCTCAGTGACTTTAGAAGGAAGATCAAAATAATTTGGCAAATCTTAAAAAGGCAGTTTCAGCAAGGACAGTTTAAGCATCTGAAACCCAAAAATACTCTCAAAATGGCAGCTTGTAGACTAGCCTCCATCCTCAGGCAGACGATTCCCCAGGGCTTACTGGCTTCTGACTTTTCTAGGGCTCATTTTACACAAGTGCTTGATGGCATGTGGAGGAAAGGGACTGCAAACGTTGATAATCACCCAGGCTCACCCAGGCTTCTTCACCATTTATCTCAATGGAACCAACCCAGCAGGAATGAATGGAGGGTTAAACTTCTAAACTTTGGAGTCCTTTATTCCTGTTGTTCATGGAATTCCCAGACCACAATCAAGACATGTGACTACCTGGCAAGGAGCCAGGGAACAAATCAGACTGTTTAACAAAGTGATGACGTACCATTGTTCTTTGTGGGAAGGAGTCACCACTCGCAAGCCGTCTGTCAGTCTTGGCAATGTGTGACTTGGAAAAATCCCTAAGCCGGTTACATTGGCAAGTAGTTGTGATAGAAATAAGTGGCCCCATGGTCCTACTTTATTAGCATAAAATTTCAACAGGAAGTTTTTTTGACTTGCCAAGCAGGTCAAAGTTTTGCTGTCCCTGTCACTAGTCTGCTTTGTGATCTGACAGTACTCCAGTAATGGCGATCACACATTGGTGTGAGCATAAACATGGATCCTAGAATGTAAAAAAAAAATTGAACTTAAAGGCATAAAGGCATGCTGGGTAATGAGCTCAGTGAGACAAAAGAAAAAGAAATACCCACCAAAAGAAGAAATGTTAAATGTCAGACCAAAGTTGTTCTACATAAGAAACTAAATTAACCTGGGATGTAGTGACTACGCCCAACTTGAGGATTCTGCCCTGGATTACTGGGCCTATTGTACATGGCACATGTGGCTTGACTTTGAATGATTGTACTCCATAGGCTGGGATGGTGGGGATAGCAAAGGTAGGTGGGAATGCAATTAATAGTGCTGCTTGCTGCAATATTCGAGAAGTGTTGCAGGTGATAAAACCTCGCTGTATCAGACAGACATACACATGCCTACTTCCTGGCATTGGCCATGTGGTGCCATGGTGCCACCTTGGGACACCATTCAAAAGAAAGTCATAACCAAACTACGATGATGCCAATGCCATGCCTTGGAACCTCCAAAAAACACAGAAAGACAGGACTGAGGAATATAATGTCCAAAAGCTAAGTGAAACAGTTCCGCCAACATAAGAGGTAACTACATAAGGTGCAGAAGATGAAAACGCATGGATCTAATGGACAGGTCCCAGCTCTGCCTGCCTCCTGAAGGCTTGGTGACAACAGCAAAGTTTCTCAGAGTCTTTGTTCTCTCAACTGTTAAATGGAAATAATACCTAAATCACAGAGTCATTATAAGAACTAGAATGTAAGAGATGCTAACCCTAACCCTCACAAAATATCAATAATGATGAATGAAAAGATCTTGACATTTCAAAGGAAATTAATAGGATTACAGTTTATAAATTGCTCAAAAGAATTGGTGGTGCATTTCTCATCATGACCACAAAAATTGTTTTATTAATGTCTACGACTCATCTTTTCCAAACAGATGGTGCAGAAGGTATCTGTTGGATTTCTTGCAAACTCAGTTAAAAGTACAGGAGATTTGAGTCCTCCTTCTATCAATTAGTAGTTGCTTAGTAGCTGTGTGACCAGGAGCCAATTTTAAAAGAGCTATCCATACCCCAGTTTTCTTAAATATAAAAATTAATAATTTACAATAGTATGTATTTTGTTAAGTAAGCATAAAATGTGATAATATGTGCAAATGTTTAGCACAGCCTTCTCTGGTTCTTAGCAAATGCTAAACACATGGCAGTAATTATTATCAATGTTACGTAAATGGTTATAATTATTTGCAGCAGCGCTATTCTTGGTATCATAGACTGTTGCATAATTTTAATTCTTCATATGATTGTGGTGACAGTAGTGATGATAATGATGGTGGCAATAGTGGTGACATAATGTCTTATCAAGTAGGATTTGGCAAGCAACTTTAGAACAAAGGGGTGGGCAAAGAAAAGAATCTATGAGCTTCATTTAACCACCTCTTTCATTTGGGCAAGTCCATGTCTTCTAAAAGGACACCCAAATAAGAATGGACCCCAGAGTCCTGAGATGTTCCCCAAGCATGTACCAAGTGGCTCCCAGCACCTTCCCATCTTAAGAGACAAAATAATTAAGAGTAGTTCATTTCCATTCAACTGCGATCTGTTTCTCATTGGAACAGCCCAACTAAAAAATGTTCCTTTTTTCTCCCTCAAAGGTAAATAACACGCTAAACTGACTGGCTAGATGTTCAGACAGAATCACAGAGCCAACGACTAGAGCTGCCAATGTCACTGGGAAAGATGCAGAAAGAGAAAGAAGATTTCACATTAGCATAACTATCTTCAAAGCAGAAAATCTTGTTTTCCAGTCTGTTCCTTAGCTCTGGGGAAAGAGGACTCATTCACAAATAGATTAAGAGCTTAAAAACAAGAGCGTAAACTACTGCATATTTAAAAGGTTTCTTTAAAGTTCATGTTCAGCGTGACACAAGTGTTAAACTTCACAAATATCAGCACTAATCAAAACCTAACATGACACCCTAAAATGTTACCGCTCAATTATTAAAGTCTTGTCTAGAAGAAATGTACTTTTTATGAGCAGGCTTTATTGTACCATCAGGTGGCAAATGGAATTATTATCACTCAGTAAGTAGTTGCACCGGTATAATGCTATTAAGGATTCTGCTAATTATCTAATTATGAAATTGCCTAATGTTTGTTTCCTTTAATTGATTTTAGATGTATGAAATACTGCATCAATGTACTTGGCTGTATTTTCTTGGAATTGTGACAAAAAGAAGAAATACCTGGAATTCAGTGGTATGGCTGGAGTTTTTAACAGGTGAGATTTTAGCAGATAAACCCTGCTTTGACTATAGCCTATAAAAATACATCCACAGCTCCTCCATGCTTGAGGCTCAGTCAGGAAATTTTCCTCAAGCCATCTGTCAGATGTTTGTCAGCTCTCCTCATAGGACCCTTTTGTGGGTAAACACAGGCCCCTCTCCATCCTAGATACCCTCTCACTTTCATCTATGTCTTTGCTTAGGTTCCCGTGCCAGTGATAACTGTCACCTGCCCTTGAAACCATGAAGCCAGTTTGGGAGGGTAAGGAACATGTCCACGATTGGGATTGTGAGGATGGCTTCATGGTGCATGCATATGTCCGAATGTGTCCGAGTGTGCAGTGCAAATGTGTGTCACCTGCTGCATGTCACTTATCTATCCATCAAGCCAAACAAAAATCTCTTTTTTTATTTTTTTTTCAAACAAAAATCTTGCTCCTTCATCCAAGGGCCCAACAGTCTCTGGTCTGAGTCATTCATTCTGCTTAGCAAACACTTCCTTATTAGAGCTGGACATGTTCTATCTTCACAATCATGGCAAATTCCTAGCGGCCAGAAACCATGCTATAACTTTAACAGTAATAACTTTGACTGTTACTCCTGTGAGGTCTACACTCGAGATGGCAGCCAGGGCGACTGTTTGAAATCTTAAATCTGACTGGCATTCCAGAGTTTAAAACTCTCGGCCTGCTCTCCTCCCTCAGAATCTAAGTCAGTGTCTCTATACGGGCCCTCGCTGACCTCAGCCCCTAATCCTTTCTCCCTGACTCCCTCTGACAGCTACAAAAGCTCTCTGGCTGTTCCTCCAACACAGCAGGAATGCTCAGCCGGTGACTTTGTGCTTCTGTTCCTCTGCGTGGAAAACTCTCCCCGCTGAAATCTGCTGGACGCTCTCCTACCTTCCAGATGCTCACACATCGCCTATTAAATGAGGCCTTCAAGACCACCTACTGCCAATGCAAACCACCTCCAACACCCTGTAACCACCTTCTCTGGTTTATCTCTGCAATGGTGTTGCCTTATAACACTGTGCGGTCTGTCTCACTGGGCAAAATGTAAACGAAGACAGCAGGGACTTTTGTCTTTTTTGTACGCCACTGAATCCTTAATGCCTAGATTACTGCCTGAAGTACACCAGACACTAAGAAATTATTTGTTGATTGAATCAGGGAATCACCAAGTCAATTTTCAGGGGAAGGAGTTGCCGTATCTATTAATTGCATCTTTCTTACGGACTTTTATGGCTTTTAGTGTTATTGTAAAGCTGCCCCTGTGCTGGGTTTGAACATCCTGAGAAGGTCGGAGAGCATGCTGTTCTCAAGATGCTGCCCCACCATGACTCCCTCCCGCAGAGGGGCATGGGACACAGCCCAGCCTCCGGGCCTCTCAGACCTTCTACATTGTCCTCAGTCATGGTCACTGTCATTTTGGGGAATCCCTGGGGAATCTGCACATTAACAAGCACCCTAGTAGATCATAGGAAGAGAAGGAGGAAGAAGCAAAAGAAGCATCTGCCTCGTCCTTTCAAGTACACAGGTCGAGCTGTGGCCTGTGAGGAGCCAACAACTTCACAAGGTCCCTGTCCCACCTAGGACTTCGAGTCCTCTGGACACAGCACTGCAGCCTGCTGCTCTACAGATACTAATTCAAGGCAAAGAAAAGCAGATCTTGAGACATGGCCCAGAAAGATCCAATGCAAAGGTCTCTCACCAGGTTCTCTCCCCACTGCTTTCAGTGCTGGATATTCTCCTCCGCATTGAGCACTGGAAATGTCTGGAGACCTTTTCAGTTTACAGCTGGGAGGGTTACTGACGTCTGGTGGGTAGCAGCAAGGACACTGCGAGATGCCTTATAGTGCACAGAACACACCTCCCTTCACGAAGAACCATCCAGCCCTAAATGTTATCAGCACCGTGGGCTGTGGTCGAAACCCTGCCCTAAGCCTTCTCACCTGTTCTTCTCACTGATCTCATCAGAGAGAAATCTCCGTGGGACAATGAGGTAGGTGTTCTGAATCCAGAAACTAATCCCAGCTCTTCCTTATCTCTGTTCCCCTTAGGAGTAGAAACACTAAACTCTCCTAATATTTGAGTCTTTAGTTGTGGCCATGGTAGGATTGGTCTGGCAGCCTCCTCCTGACTGTTATCATCCCAAATGCCATGCAGGTCAGATCTCGGACCACCTGCCCCAGCCTTCTCGTGCTACACAAGCCACTGATCTTCCTGGCTACAGTGACACTACTGAGATGCCACCAGCTTTTCACAAGAGTGTGATGGGAAAAGGTGAGGGCCCCACGCTCGAGGCCCTGTGAAATGGTGGGTCTGGAGCCTGGCTCCGGCAGGTGCTTAAGGATCCTGTCATTTACTTCTCCAGCTCTTGGCCCGGGTTTGAGAGGGGACAGCTGAGGTGGAATTTGCTATGAAATCACTTTAAGCCTCTCGCTGGATTTCACATCATGGTAACTTTGAAGTTTCCCTTCTGGAGAAGGAAAATCAATGCCACGACAAGACAAAGTCATCTTGAAGATGTAATTTGGTACAATTATAGAGGAGCCTGAGGATTTTCTTGTTCCTGCAAAAACCTCATTTACGTAGCTCAGACCCTGTGCCAAGGCTTGTGCTGGCTTTGGTTTGGTGAGAGAAGTGACAAAGGTTTTGGCCGTAAATGCCCCAGCGTGGGCTTCACCCGTGGAGGGTGAGGACTGAGCTGCACATTTGAATTTCCAGTCATGATATGTTGGAAATGATTAACATGTGACATTAACATGTACTTGTGACAACCCCAGGTTAACCCTTCATCATCAGACATCTTGTTTGCTTACTAGGGAGGGACGCATTAATTGTGGGACACTCAGCAATACGCCTCACTCACCCTTCCTTCTTCCAGAGACTTCGTGGAAAGGTCTGAACTCAGAATCCACCGAGTTGAACAAAGCATCACTGAAACGGCTTTAAACAGAGCAGGATGGCAGAAACAGGAGGGGACGGCAGAGGCAGGAAGTCCTTCTCTAGGGACTTGACCACACCTTGACCACACTATGATGAATAGTAATCCTTGAGTAGCACAAGCTATTGCAAACCCCAAAGTTGGAGAACCAGTCAGGCATTTCCAATTCGGATTCCACCTCAGCAAGGGGTCCCTGTAGGGCAGGTAAGGATTCTTGGACCCCACTGTTGACGTATAGCATGATGTGGCGTCTTCCTTAGTGTGTGCCACTCCTGCCAGCCTTCCACCAACTGGAGCTGAAATCTTTAAGGGCCACATCTGCACTGGCTTCTCAGAGAACTGTCCTGGTAGGGAGAGCAGGAGGATGAGCTTGAGCGCCCAGGGAAAGGTTCAAGCAGTATATTTTGAAGGATCCCTTTCTTGATGCTACCCAGCCTCTGTTTGAAAGGGAGAGGGGGTGAGAAATCAGGACTCTGTCTACTGTCTTCTAGCCTTGAAGTTGTCAGAGCACAGCTGTACTTATCTGTTACACTGTTAAATATTTTTCTTTTTTTTATCACCATTATTATTATCGTTTGATACAGGGTCTCTAGAGATTGCCTAGGCTGTTTTCAAACTCCTGAGCTCAAGTGATCCTCCCACCTCAACCTGCCAAGCAGCTGGAACTAAGAGCTAGCTGGGACTAAGCCCAACTAGCTTCCTATTCTTGAAAAGGGCCTCCAAACTACCTTTAACAGGTTCCACAAGAGACAGACTTGAATAAATCACTTCAGGTACACGGTCTGTCTATGCAAAATCAATCCTACAAGAAACCTGAGCCAATAGCAATCACACTCCAGAATCTCTGACATATTATCCTATGAAGAACAGGGACATCTTCAGCAGAAAAGAGTACGAAACAGTCTACGAATGCATTCAGAGCAGTGAAGGGAGCAGTACCCACACTTTGTACAGACACACACGTGTGCAGGCACATCCAATAAGATGGGTCTGGTTGGCAGGGGCCTGGGGCAGTAGTCAAGGGCAGACAGACTCAGGAATTGAGATTTGAAAACTACTCCTCTCCCACCTGCCTCTATCAGGTTTTCTTTGGCTTGATTCTGAAAAGGGTAACTCTATGTTCATAAAGTGACTTGTGTCAGCTAATGAAGGATTAGGATTACAAACTGTGCCCTGAGTATTTTCTAGAGAACTATAAAGAGAACGTTGGATGGGATAATAAGAAATTTTGAAATAAATTTTAATTTTGACTTAGGTAACAGACTCCAATCCCATTTGAAAACAGCTGAGAAACATGGTATGAACATACCAATAGGCAATCAGAAGAAGTGAAAGATATATTAAAACTCTAAAATACCACCACTTTACATGTATGGCATCTCAGTACAAACCAGATACACAAATTTTTCCTTGGTTATTGAGTATATTCATTCATTTACCTCTTCATTCACTACTTTCATTCATTTATCAGAATTTATTAGGTATCTATGACAAGTCCTTTGCCACATGTTGGAAAGGAAATATGGTCCCAACCTTGATGGGATATTACAAAATGAACTACAGTTAAAAATTGAAAATAATCCTTCTTCATGTGAGGAGTTCATGAAGGAGTAAACCGGCTGAATAGAGCATGGGACTTTATCCTGAAGACCTGTGTTTTAGTTCGCCATTTCCTGGTTTTACTCCCTTGGATGAATCACTTAATCTTCTTCAGCCCGTTTCCTCATCAGTAAGACAGGGATAATACTTAGCCCTTATTATTAGCATAAGGGATCAATAGACTCACAGACACAAAAGCACCTTGTGAAGAGCTCTATGAACATAGTGTGCTATTATTACAAACAGCAGACTTTTCCTGTTTAACATTTGAAAAGCACAGTTAGAGCCTAAGCCAGGCCTATTCAGTGTTGTACCAGTTCACAGCTAGGAGTTCAAGAACCCAGTATTGAAAGAAGTAAGAAAACAGAAAACAGGACAAAAGAGGCCCACCCAGGTAAGCCTGAGTTTGGTTCCTAAGAAGCACTGGGATGAAAGTGCCGAGCGCTGTTCAATGTCCAGCTGTACCTCCAGACACCGGCCCCCCCCCCAGAGGGACATGGTCTCGGTTAAGTTCATCGCAACAGGTAGGTCAGGAAAGATAAGGCCAGAAGTGGCTCAGTTTCCTCCCCGGTCTTCATTAAGCTCAGCATCAGCCGGCTGTGCTCATTAGAACACTGTGAGAAGCCACTTCCTTGGCCTCCTCTACTCACTGCTCTGGTGGCAAGCAGGGGTGCAGAACTTTCCAGAAAAGCAAACTACAGAGTTTCATGTCATCTGAACATCTGTCAGAAGCCCAATTATAAGCCAAGCAAGAAGAAATCATTAAATGGTTTGGACATTGTTACCCAGGGCCTCTGAAGCCATGAAGAACTTGCATGCCCTATGCCCTGGGGTTTTGGAGCTGCCTCCAAGCAGGAGACCAGAAGCAAGAGATGCTCCATGAGGAAGCTCTGCATGACTGTCAGTTGTCCTTAGAGACCAGATTCTGGGGTCCTGGAGCAGGGCTGAGTGCCCTGTGGCCACCAGAACAGAAGCTCAGCCGCAGGGCCTGCCCACTAGAAGAGCACTCAGGTGAGCCTTGGGTGGAATTTGCTGTTCCAGATCACACACATGAGTCCATGAGGAGCTGGGGCTGCAGACCGCAGCCCAAGGGTTAGAGGGACACTCTGGATTGGGATGAGAGTTCAGTCGACCCAAGGGACTAGCAAAATGTCTGTAGCCAAAAGTACAACGCATTTCAGAGCCCGGCACCAGGTTTCCTAGTGGGGTGTAAAGCTACCCAAAAACCTACTTCTCAGGGAGCCCTTGTCTATCCAGAGGTCTGTGAACCAATCAAAAACTCTCCAGAAATCTCCTTCAGAAACATGGTGACTCCGATTTGGCAAGATCTTTGTCTTCATCTGGCCATTGCCCAGATCAGTGATTTTCTGCTATGCCCAGAACGCCCAAGGCAAACCGTGCACACTTACAGACAGGCTGAGCTGGCTCCTGACCCAGACCTGGCTTGCTGTCCTCAGCCCCTGGCTGAATTGGGCTACACCCCGAAGGGAGCTGTGATCGCCAATTATATGGGGAAAATGCTCTCTGTGCTCTTCTGTATCCCAGCGACACAGACAGGCGGTACCATCTGAGCCCAAGAGGCGTCGGGACTGTGACTCTGCAGCGGGTTTCAAGTGTAATTCTCCACTGTGTGTTCACAAAAGCTGTGCTCAAAGGATTTCCAGACTGTACTTTAGGCTTCAAGTAGAGATATGTTTAACATTAATTCCACTGTGTTTGGAGGCTGAAAACAGAGCCCACGCAGACAGTGGCTTAATTAATAGCAGACTTTTCCACATTGTTATTTATATGCAGTTTGATTTGCTTCATCTGCAAATAGAATAACCTGCTTTATTGTATAACTCTGGTCATTTTTTTAGAGCCCAGCTCATAAACCAATATTATGGAAGTTATATTAAAAATTTTTAAACCTTAAATGGTTAATATCAGGGTGTTTCTCATTGGCTTTTAAATTTCTATAAATAATTCAGCATTAATGAGTACTGTGTGTTTTAAAGTTTTAAAGAAGCAGTAAAACGAGTTTATTGATTTAAAAAAATACTCTGATCCCTTAACAAAACCATAACATGTTAAAGTTCTTATTTAAGCTATCTTCATCTATTATCATCAAAGGAAAACATGTTGTGAAACCCTCTGGAAACTTTTTGTTACAATTTTAAGTTTACAATTTTACATTTACAAGTGTCTAAAACTTAAAGGGTGAGGAAAGATGATTTCTGTTTCATTGTTTTCTTCAATTTATAAATGTGATTGGCTGGGGATATAGCTCAGCAGAATAGCGCCTGCCTGGCAAGCACAAGGTTGTGAGTTCAATCCCCAGTGCCAATAAAATAAAATAAAATAAAATAAAATGTAAAAAAATAAATATGACTTCATTTACAATCAAAGAAATTTACATTAAAAAACTAAGCACATGAAATTCTGAAAAGCATATATCTATATTTTCTTGTGAGGACTTCTTTAATTCATTCAGCAAACAAATTTATTGAGCACCTGTCATACACTCAACAATGGTCTGAATTGTTCACTATCATAAAGCTCTCTTCTGGAGAAAAATGAGTAAAAGGGCAAATATATGATGTATCACATGTAATGAAAATAAAAGATTACAGCAGAGTATGGAAAAAGGGACTGTTAGAGCTGCAGTGAGGGACTTCTATAGGATGGTCAGAGATGCCTCTTTATTAAGGGATACTACAGCAGAGACCTGAAGGAAGGGGTGACACAGGTGGTATCTCAGGGAATAATACAGGCAGAGAAGGAGGTGCATGCAAAGGCCCCGAGGTGAAAACAAAGTTAGCATATCCAGTAGCAGCAAGGAGCTGGTATGGCTTCAGTAGGAGGTGTGAGGCAGGGAAATGATTGCAAAATGAGGTGATACAGACCAGAGATTCAAAAACTCCTAAATTGAAACTGAATTATCAAAGGGGTGGTATTAGAAATGGGACTTTAGAAAGTGATTAGGATGGACAAGAGGACAGAACCTCATGAATGGGATCGGTGCCTTTGTAAAAGAGGACCCAGAAATTCTCTTTCCTTCCACTAAGTGACACAACGAGATGACAGCCATCTATGAACCCAGGATGAGCCCTCACCAGACACCCATTCTGCCAGTGCCTCCTGAACTTCGCAGTCTCCAGAACTGTGAGGAATACATCTCCGTTATCCATCAGCCGCCCTTGGCTGCGGTGTTATATTACAGCCACGCAGGTCGACTAAGTTCAGGGACAAGATCTAGGGTAGTTGTAACTTTGGAAGTCAATGACAACTTGACAAACACTAGCTGATTACTGAGAGACAGTATTAAAGTTGCAGGGTGGGGACTGATCGCACAGGGAGTAAATGTAGGCAGAAAATAAGTCTGATGAGTGAGATTTCCAGGATTTACCTAGAGCAGCTGAGAAGGAACCAGCAAAAGATACAAAGAAGGATTGGGTAATGCGGTAAAGCAGGAAACCTAAGAGAATGATGGCAACACGGCGAAGAAACTATTCCAACCAGGAGGGAATGATCTGCAGGTAGATGCTGCCAATAAGTCAGGTGAAGCACTGATCACTGTACTATTTATGGAATAGAGGGTAAATCCCTTGACCTCTCTGTTTCTAAGTTTCCCACCCATAAAACGGGGATGATAATGGTGCCCATCTTAGGGGTGTAAGTAAATTAATACATGTAAAACACGACAATCTCCAGCACACAGTAAATGGTCAACAGACACCCACTGAGTGAATGATTGTGCTATAATTATCACACTGTATCTTTCACCTCGTGCTGGCCTCGCTGATGGTGTCTACAAGAGCTGCTGACTGAGTGGTGGCGACCAAAGACTGCAGGAAGAGGTCTCCAGATACACTGAAGATGAGAAATGGACAGAGAGTACAAATAAGGCTTTCTAAAATAAATTTGCTGCAAGGACAGTCAAAGATATGAGAGAATAGTGAGGGGCAGATTTGAGGTCTAATTTTTTTAATGGGTTCTAAAACCCACAGGTTCTAATTTTTTTAAGCCGGGACTTCATAACAACATTTTTATTTTTTAAAGAAATATTCCAATAGAGATGGAAGAAATGATGATACAGAGTATGGAGTAAAGTACTGGAGGTACTCTTGATTGAGTAAGAAGGGATGCTAGTACTTAAGGGGGAAATGGCCTTAGAGCGGGGAACAGTTCACCCACAGAATCTGGTAGGGACCAGAGCACAGGTGCAGACACAGGGGACCAGTGGGTAGGATTGGCTGTAAGTGAGATGGAAAAGGAGGTAGCTGAGTTTTAGAAAGCAAGGAAGCTGAAAATAAGTTGACTAGAGATAAAAAAAAAAATAAGGAAGAGGAAGGAAGGAAGGAAGGAAGGAAGGAAGGAAATAAAAACTCCCCCAAAACAACAACAACAAAATGTTGACAAGAATACCAAAGAGTAAAACTGATAGCCAGGACAAACAGCCACTTGAAATCAACAATCACAAACTGGAAATCATCATCATGGCTCTGAACTTTATTCCACCCAAATTCTGCTGAGTTCATACAAGCACAAAGGAGAGGGAGATGGGGGAGGCGTTCTTGTTGTGAGATGGTAAATAAAGGTAATGATTAAAATGGATGATCAAGGAACCTAAACTAGATAAGGACAGAACTGAAGACATGAGGCAGTGAGGAAAGACAGTAGGATGGCTGGTTGTTAGCCCTTGAGCA
>PVJX010030456.1:0-22027 GCA_004027295.1 Dolichotis patagonum
ACTTCTTATTGAAATATAAAAGTTCAAGATGTAAATAAATATCTGTAAGAAGTTACTAAGTACCAACTTCTTGTCACTGAAGAAAAAGGAAAAGGAGGAGGTTCGGACTCTTCTCACTCAGAGAAGAAAATCAATGATATTATAAGCTCTTTTCCTCCAATATTATTTTTTTTCCTCCAATATTCTTTACTACAACCAGCCAGAAGAACTATGCAGGTTCTAAAACTCCCTTACCTCTCTTATTGCCAAGCTCCTAAATGATGAAGCTGTTGAACACAGGTTTATTCTAGTGGAAGTAGCAAGGTTATGTTTTATGACTGTAGAAGACATTTCATACCTTTAAATGGAAAATTAGCTGCAAAACACAAAATTAGCCTCGACTTTTCCTGAGTCTCAAAATAACTTGAGCCAAGGTTCCTCTGCTCCTGGCTTTCCAGCATCCTACACACTACCCATCCAGTACTATCAGCTAGGTCTTCCTCTGCCTTGCTTTGGGACATCCACAAAGCTTAGATCCTGCCAACTCCATTGAGTAGGGAAAGGAGATGAACAACTTTTTAAAATGTAAGAAAACACAGGAAAATACAAATGGCAATAACTCCAGAGATCTACTTTCTTTTCTTCTTAGAAATTTGCAAACCCAGATTCAAGAAATAGTTTATTTCAAAGAGTAAAAAAACCTGAGGAGCAAGAAAGATTCTTACTCCTCTGTGGCTTATGTCTCCAGGCAAGGCATTGCTCAGCAACAGAAAACAGGGTAAGAGTTGGCTTTTTTCCCACCTAATTGCTTCACAGCAGCATCTTTGCTCTTTTTCTCCTCCCAGGACTTTGTCAGAGGGCTGGTGCTGAGGTTGCCCCAGTGACACAGCTGCTCAACAGAAACAGAAGTGAGTAAGTGCCTCCTCCCCTGGAGCTTGTGGTCTCCCAGTTTCCTAGTCACGGCCCCACCTGCTGCTTCCTCCATCTCCACACCCTCCACACCCCCAGTGAGTCACCAAGGGCTTGACCCAGAGAACATTTGCAGATCTTGTCTTTTTCATTTGAATAAAGCTCCCAAGGTGATCATGATGTACCACGGTCCTCTCATTCTCATGTAAGAACCATTGGCTTCATTTCTACCTGCCGTTCCCATGCCTATCCCCAGAAGAGTGCAGCTTCCCAACATCACACAGCTAAGTGCAGGGAGGGTAACACCGAAAAGAGAACAAAGAGTACAAAAAAGAGGGCTCCAAGAGAAGAAAACAAACAAAAAAGATTAAGCATCAGAGTCAGTTTTTCTTTGCCTCTGGGGCAATCACAGCTGCTGTAAAAGAACTGCAGAATTTAAGAGCTGGCACTATGGGAAGAATGTGGCCCGGGCATCCTCCTCTAGATAGAGAAATGAACGGGAGCTCTAAGCTGAAAAGTGTCAGCTGGGTGACCAGAAAGCAGGGTGTCAGGGTCCTGAGCCTCCCATTCCTCCAAAAATTTTGATCCACTTCCTGCTCCCTTCCACTGCAGATGTGAATGAGGCTTTTGCAGCTGGAAAGAAATGCATCAAAATGTCAGGCAGGAGAGCTAGAGATGATTCTGATGTTTTAAGATATAATACTACTTGTATTTCAAAAGTTCTCACATAAATTTATATTGCCCTTAAAATTAGAAAAAAACCCTTAAGACCACTTCCAACCAGAAGACAATGTTTTTTCACATTGTTCTGTACAAAAACGAAACACACTCCAGCCTTCCATATTTTCCTGAGCTCTACCTGCATTGGCAATGGCTGACTGACGGCGTGATACCTCGTCACCAAAAGTGGAGGAGTCACAAAGCTATGGACAAGGCCTAGGGAACACATAAATCTTCTTCAGTCCTAGTCTGCTTTCTTCCTAGAAGCTATTTTGGAGTATCTATCTATCCACCTATCATCTAGCTATCTATTCATCTCTGTCTTTCTGTGTTAAACCTATTAATTCTCCCTAAAGTGATAGCTTGACTTTTGAGGAGAGTAGGATAGGTGCCTACACTGATTTTAAGGCGAACCTGTGAGTGGTCACTTTACTGAGAATGGGAAACAAATGCCACAGCTAAGCATTTTCCCTCAAAAAACTATAAGTTTCTTTTCTGCAAAGCTAAAAGCTGAAATGGAGAGACATAAACATTCGAGGAGGTGAAAGCTTAGTAGCTATTTTCAATCCAAGTTATTTGTTTCTGGAGGTTCTGCAAGTGATTTATGCCATCTCAGAGCACATTCAACAGCCACTTGGCCCCCAGGGGCAGGGATGGATCTGATTACGTGGAGGGGGTGGCTTTTGTTGTGTGCGTGTTCCCTCCTGGAGCCCCGTGTAATGCTCTTTTCCTGGGATGCCTGGCCCAGCTTGCGGCACAGTCACAATCTGTAGGAGGGGAGGGTTGATCAGCCAAGGAGGAGTCACATGGAAACTGTAAGAGCCCCATGTCCCCTGCCCAGATCTGCAGAAGAGCCCCCTAAAGTGCCCATGTCCTTGTGTGTGAGAAGAACATCTGGCCCAGATGCAGAGGGAAGCCATGTGAACTAAGTATTTAACAACTTTGTCCCTGTTATCTAATGTGCAGTTATTTAAAGGGTCTAGGTCTTTGCACAGCTTTCCCAATCCAGAAGAGATGACTGTTGGGTAGCTTTTAATTTGATATTGCTTGGTAAGGGGTAAAGAATGGGTGGTAGTTCTGGGATTTATGAGAACAAATCAATCATCAAATGAATACAGTCATAAAGGCAGGAGGCTCTGGATGTGAATTCCTTTGTTTTCATCCCTGTAGACCTAGACCAAATGTAGTAGAATATGTTTCCTTTTGGAATCTTCCCTAATTTAAATATCAGAATTGTCCACTGGTGAAATTCTAAAGGTTTGATTTTTTAAAATATCCCTTGGCGAGAGCTTCAGAGCTAGTAAACATCAGTTTTTTACACCCCGTACACCGTGTGTACCAGGAATTACGTGAGTGCTTGGGAAAATTCTTCATCTTCACTAGTATAGGTGCTGGCCCCACTTTGTAGGTGAGAGAGCAGAGGCTTTCAAAGGTAAAGAATTATCAGCCAGCTAATCAGCAGTAGGACAGGGATCCACCTCATTTCATTGGCTCAGTGGACTATGCGAACAGCACTATGATTGGCTACTTGTTTCCATCAGTACTTTTAGAAGTAATCTGTGTCCTCATGATCATGCATTCCAGGATTCTGTACAGGGCAACCATCCTTTATCTCCAGCAAAACATTCTCTCACCTGTGATTTCTTACATTCTGTATTTCCAGAGCCTGCTACTCCAGTCATTCTCTCCTGAACAGGCATATCAAGAGTGGTCATTTGAAACCTAATCAGGAATCAGTAGAGAATGTGCCAAAACCAATCACTGACCTGAATGTATGGGTAATGCAAGTGACCATGTGTTCAAAGAGGCTGCTATTGTTTCTCTGTTCATTGTCAACTGTTTTTAATCCAGTTACTTCTGATTCTCTCTCTCTCTCTCTCTCTCTCTCTCTCTCTCTCTCTCTCTCTCCCCTCTCTCATCTTTATCTCTATCTCTATCTCTTTCCTTCTCTTCCAATTTCTCACTTCTCTCTGTCCTGCCTGCAATCAACCATTCCCTCTCTCTCCACTAAAGTCACCATAGATACCCCTGTATCTCTTCCCCTCTTCATGCATGCTGCTGAAAATGAGTAGAAATTGTGAACAAGTCTATGGGGAAAGTGTTCTGAAACTCCCCCTAAGCGAGGGAGATGCACCACCACCTGTGTTCCAGTTTTAGCACATGCGTGGCAGCAAATTGTAAGACTAGGAGGTCACAATCAGGAGAACCAGAAAGAGGTTACATTTTAATAATCACCTGCCTTTTCAATAGCTTTGAGCTTTCAAATGTCACCTTCCATTACAGTGAACAAGAATCAATCTGTAATCTCTTTCCCTTTCCAGTGGAAGGAAGAGAAGACAACTTAGCACAACTGTCAAAAAGAAAGGACCAATAAATATGCGCTCCATGCTAGAAGCAATTCAGCAAAATCAAGCTCATCAACTTCCTAGCATGGATTTTACTTTATTGTAAATCAGATACTCATTAATGGGGACCACTCTTTGAATTATCATTTTATTTACACTAGTTAAATGCAAGACATATTGCCCAGAGAAGGAATGAGCCCCCCCCCAGTGCCCTCCCTCCACTGTTCACTTGTAGGTATTTCCTTCTGCAGCCTCCTGAATTTCCATGCTAATAGAAAACATCCAGGCCAGATGCTCACTCACTCGTAACAAGTTAAAATAGCACTGGAAAGTAAACAATTTTCCTTCATTTTAAAAACAAGTGAGAAAAGAAAACATGGATTACAGGGAAAAGTGAAAAATCTTACCTGCCTTACATGCAGGATTACATTATTTAAGAGCAACTTTCAGCTTCCTTCAGGGTTTCTAGGAAACTCAGGTTGTGCCTTGATGTGGAACAGTGCCAGTCTTCTTGTCATCCCGCTAAGAAATAAGTCCGCGGAGGTTCTTTTCCTCCTTCACAGCTGTGTCTTCCGGCTTCTATCCACGTACTAAGTGGTCAATAAATATTTGCGGTGGTCAATAAATATTTGTGGTGTGACTAAACGTTCGCATCCTGAAAAGGGGTGCTCTTTTTCTTAAATGGTACCAATGTTTTTAATTCACTTATAATCAATACCATTTTAAAATCTCAAGATAAAAAAACAAAAACAAAATAAAACCTAAAATACCCCTGGCCTCTGCTCTGATCTAATGTGGACAGCAAGTCAAATGAAGTCTTCTCTGCCTATTGGTTCTATTACTCATCTTCTCTACTGTTGTTTTGCACTACACTGAAACTTCAGCACTGAAGATGCTGGGCATCTTTGATTGTTCACATTTAGGAAATTCCTCTCCATCTCCCAAGCTCTAAGGTGACATTGTGCCAAAGATGCTGAAATTGGCACTGTGCAAAGGTGCCAGGACCCTTATTTGCTATTTTTTGATAACAGAGACAGAGTTGGCACCTATGTTAGTCAGCTTTTTGATACTATGACAAAAAAACTCAGACAATAAATTTAAAAAGAATAAAGGTTTATTTGGTTCAGAGTTTACAACGTCTTAGTTTATGGTCCTGTAGCCCTGTTTCTGTGGGCCTGTGGCAGCACCATACATCTCAGTAGGAGTTGTGGAAAAGAAGAAAGGTGTGTTCATTCCATGGAATTTAACAAGGAAAGAGAGAAACAAGAAGCTAGCATCCTGATATCTTCTTCAAGGGCACACCTGCCCCAAGTGACATGGTTTTCTTCCACTAAGCCCAGCCACCTAGAAATTCCACCATCTCCCAATAGCATTGTCAGCTGGGGACAAACCCTTTAATATCTGTGACTTTAGAGGACATTCAAGATGTAGACTATAGTAGCGCCTGCTCCTAGCAAGGACTAGATGGATGCTTTGTATTCTCAATGAAGTTGTAAAGAGGAAAAATGATCCAAAAAATTGGGGCTGATCAGCTCACAGAACCCCTACAGAGGAGAACCCTCTGCAGAGCACCTTATCCTCCCTTTCAGGAAGCTGTGGTGTTTGGGGGTTTTTGAGTAACATCTCT
Source organism: Dolichotis patagonum (assembly GCA_004027295.1). Classification (NCBI taxonomy): domain Eukaryota; kingdom Metazoa; phylum Chordata; class Mammalia; order Rodentia; family Caviidae; genus Dolichotis; species Dolichotis patagonum. The sequence continues at coordinate 5,581 of PVJX010030456.1, forward strand.
TAACCCTATGTTGTATTGTATAGCATTTTCCAGTTCATGAAATTTAAACATCATTTTCACATGTTATCCTGATGTCAGTTATCTTAGTCACTTCCCTCATTACTGTGATACAATACCTGACACCCACAATTTAAAGAATGAGAGGTTTGTTTTAGCTCACAGTTTTAGGCCATGGTCAACTGGTACCAAGGTACAAATGGGATGGGAGAGGGGCATAAAGGAGGAAAAGATGCTCAACATATGGCAGCCAGGAAGCAGAAAGAGAAGGGAGCATCAAGGGACAAGAATACACCCTTCAGATCACACTCCCTGGGGCCTGCCTCTAACCAAGCCTGGCCTCCTAACAGCAGCCTCAGCTGCTGAAATCATTAGTGGATGAATCTCTTGATGAATATAGTGAGCCTATGACCCATTTCCCTTCTAAAAGCCCCACTTCTGATGCAGGAGGGTTTTGAGAGGCATTCTGGATCTGAACCATGCTATCGATTTCAAGGGATAGTTACTATCAGCATCCTCCCAGATGAAAAAAATCTACTTAAAACTGTGTGTGTATGTGTATGCTTGATCTAATCAGAGAAAGATTTCTCAATATCTAAAACTAAATGAATGTCTGACAAAAAGAAAAAAATAGAAGAGAAGGAGAAATGTTTCAGAACTTATGGATTTTGGAGTATAACCCATGTACAGATGGTGTTTAATGTTCTCTAAACATCAAGCGTGGGTTTCCATGCCTGGATTCTTGTTATTTCCTGGTCACTTTGAACTGACTTATCAAACTGAATAGATTCCTTGATCCATATGTTGGTATTTTAAGTCCTGGTGAGAACAAGGCCTCCCATTTGTTTCAAGTTTTACTCTTCAGAAATGTTTATAAAAAAAAAACTACTTAGAAAAGGAATCTCAGTCAATATTTACTATGACTTTGGTCTTTGCCCATTCCAAGGACTAACACCAACCACCAAGCTTCTTATTAAGGATGACTCCAGCTGATTCCATTCTCCACAGGAAAGTTGGTTTAGATTCATGGAGATGCCAACAAACAGACTACTGATAATATAAGTCCTTGAACATAGATGTTGGAATTTGGAGTATAGGGTACCCAATAAAAGGCATCTTTCTTCCTCACTGAAGCACCGAGCCAAATGAAAAAGACCTGACATTCTTAACACTGTTAACACCCAAGGAAAATCACAGGTGAGGGTGATAAGCAAGCACCCTGGAAAATCACAGCATGCCCCTTTCTCTTTTATCTAGACTTTGGAACAGGGAAGTAGTATACAGAGCAGACACCTTTACCCACACCACTCTCCTGTGCTGCAAGAAGAGGAAGAAAAATAGGCCAGTCAAGCTCCAACCAGTCATGAACTGTTAGCCCCCACCTGACCGTGATGAAGGCCAGGCTAAAGCATGTTTTCTCCCTCAAAGCCTTGCTAAGATTCATGGTCAAATATCATACCCTTGAGAATCACCAATCATCTCCTGAATGATGTTGATCATGAAGATGACTCAGTGCACATCTGTCCCCACCACCAGAAAAAGAGAAATCACTCCCAGTGATCAGGTCAGCAAGAACATCTCGGATGACAAAAACCACTTTATCATCAGCACCAGTTCCTGGCTCATCTGGGCCTGTCTGTCTCCTAACGATTTCAATACAATACTCAAGAAGATGACAATAATGTCTACAATGAAGAATGGAGAACAGTGAAAAATATCAGAAAGTAGAGATCTCGGATTCTAACTTTGATTTATGGAGCATAAACTGCTTGACTGTAACATCTCTGGGTCTCCTTGAACATGTTTAAGGTGATGACATCGTCAGTTGTTATATCAAGTTCCCTTCTTTCAAAATACAGAAGATTACATGGAATCTCAGTATACATTGATAAAAAATAAATACATTGATAAAAAATAAATGGATAAAAAATGAATCTTCTCTGACCCAAATCAAGGGAGAATTTCAAATCCATCCCACATCCTTCCTCCTCGCTCTGGGTGTTACCCTCACCTGGACCATGCCAGACCCCAAAGATTCCTGGATCACTTTCCCAAGAAGATTTCTCTCTGTGCCAGGATGAGTTTGCGGGCCAGATTACATTCTCAGGTCATCTCACTTGACAACCCAACCAAATTTCTGAAGCTATAACCATGATATTTCTAAGACACTGTTATAAAAAAAATTCTGAACGATATCTCTGAAAGTGATAAGGGCCAGTTATCATCAGAATTAGAAAATTAAAAACACAAAGGAAGTTTGAGTTCTTGTAGCAAGACTAAATTTTATCTCAAAAGGCAGAGAGATTGTAGGGTTAACCGCATAGGGAAAACATTTTTATTTACTTAAAAAGATATTTTTGTCACTACTCTCTGACAGCACAAGGTTTTTGCCATGAATAGTGTAAGAAGACCTGAGAGAATGCCTCTCTCTTAAGAAATAAGAAAAGTTTTGGCCTTCAGAATGGTGGGCCTCATCCTCTGGTCACCCAGCCCCCAGCCAATCCCCTCATATATCTCCTCTGCATGTATTAATTATTTTGAAGGTGATGGGGGTTCTTTGCATGGAAGATATATGCAGCTCAATGGCTGGAAGTGAGATCCTAATTATCTGCAGCTGACAACCTTTCAGGGCCCATTATAAAAGAAACGTCCGCACCAGGCCCTCGGAGCCCTATATCCCCAGCTCCAGGGAGTTTGAGGGAGCAAGAAGGAGTGATTGGAGAGCCTGATTTATCAGGGAAGATTAGAAGAGTTACATCTATAGTCTGGTGAAACAATGACAGAGGGGGAGCAGGCTAATGGTTGACAAAGGGGCAGAAGAAAGAGAAGAGATTTATGCAGCCCAGTATGAGGGTGAGCGATCAGAGGAATAGAATGAAATGAAGATGGGAAAGAAAGTCCTGAGTAAATATCAGGGAAACTTTCAGTGCAGATTTATTAGAGAGATGAGCAAATCTTCTAAATGAAGCTTCATACTCATCCCAAGAAAGAGAGAGCCTACATAAATGTGTCATGGCCATTTGTCTCTGTCACTGCGGGACCAGTTGTGATATCTAGCTGAGCTTTCCATCTTTCTCTTGAAGGGTATCCTTAAAAAGTCAGAGTGAACCTTCCTCTGAGATTTCCACGAGTCTCTGGGAGGCTTCAAAAGGACATGTAGCCCATGTTTACAATTCTACATATAGCCACTTGCTAATCTTCATCAAAACTTATAGTCTGTTTTACATTTTTAGAGAGGACAGAATGGACTAGTCCATTGTACTCAACCTAGAATCTCCCTGGGCACGAAGAGAAGCTAACACTTGGGTGCAAAGCCAGGAGGACATTTCATGACTCCACTGGTGTCTTGTCAGTTGGTGCACAAGGGCATGTTCTGGCAGTTCTGCCACCTGCAGAGTGTCTCTAATTCTCACCTGGTGGGTGCACTTCCTATGTGCCACCACCGGTCCTCTCAAACTCTCTTTCCTCCAGGTATCCTGGTAATGACTAGTTCTGCATGAGCTCCAGCCAGAAACATGTGGGCTCAAGCTGACCTGCCTCACCTACTGTCCTGGGTTTCCCTGTTACTGCAAGGACACGGGATGCAAAAGTATCCACCAAGTGCACACCCGCTTGCAGTTTGGAAGTGATGAGGAATTGATGGACAGTGGGGAAAACATTTGGCCTGTGAGCAATGGGAGCTGGTAGAAAAATTTATTCTCCTTTCTCCTCCTAGACAGACTGCCCACTTACCTGGTTTTTATGGTTTCTTCAGGCCGAGGATAGTCCTGCAAGAGCAAGTAACCAGTCAGTCTTGGTAGCAGTCAAGGGAGTTACCGCCTTCATACTGACCCTCCTCCTTCACTGCCTTACTCTCCTTTCCCCTCATCCCCACTACCCACGGTTGTACTGCTGACAGAGTAATAGAAAGAAAACCTTTACTTAGACTCCTGCTTCCTAGGAAAACCCAGGCTAATGTGTGACCAACTAAGTGAAAGAGAAGAGTTACTAGATTTTCTTGAAAGCTAGCATAAATGCCTTTGATCATGCATGGCCAGACAAGTTAGTCTAGGTATTGGATACCCTTGCCTTCATCTAGCCTCATCCGTCTGCCGGGTGTTCCTTGACTGCCCCCATTGAAGTACTGAAATTGCAAGAACCGTTTAGGAGCCTCATTTTGGATTTCAGTATCTCCTCAGACTGACTGTCTTGGAGACAGCTGGCAAGCTCCAGGGCTTGAACCCAGCTAAGTGGGTGCTTCCTACTGTGTTGCTCACAGGAGCTGAGAGGTAATACCCCAGAGAAGCCTGGCACCTGGAGAACTGAGGACCAACCCCCTGGAGACACCTGAGGGCAAAGCCAGCCTGCGGCCTCTCCATACAGCCGAGTTCTCCCCACCACACGCTTTGATCCTCCTCGCTTAGGCATTATAATTCCAGTCAGACACTGCTAAACACAGAATCCTAAAATGAACACTCCATATTACCAGAAAATACTAGTCTTCATTGCTTCAAATTGAAACTCTAACTCTACATTATCTGTATGTGCTGAGAGCTTTCTTTGATTTGTTTTGCTTGTTTCTTCATTCTGTTTTGTTTTGCATGTTTTACGTTCTCTGTTTTCACGTCTTTACCCCACTCTACACACACACAGACACACACACACACACACACAAAATTCTTTAGTATCCCATTATGGGTTAGTGAATTCCCAAACCGTTCAAAAATACTTTAAAGTTCTTTTGGGACGTAGCCAGATACTTAATATTGTATTACATTTTATAGTTGTCACTTAATCAAGCTATTTAATATTATAGTACATTTTAAAACTGTCACTTAATCACATTTTCTTGACCCTTTTATGGGAATTAAAGATCACTGTAGATAAAAAATGGCATGCTTTAGTTTAAATAGATTCAGTATGTCCAGTTTGACAGTTACTTCTGAGACATTAAAAGAATTTTCTGTGATTAATGTGACCCACACACGTTAAATGGTGTAATGTTCCATTTCTTTGGCCATTAGCGGAAACGGCATCAGACAGAAGGAGCCAAAATGTAGCCAACTGTATGCAAAGCCAGGTGATGGGGGTGGGGAGGAGTCTAAAGATAATATAGAGCCAGGCAGGCTGAGATAAGAGGGAGATTTCTACTGATTTAATATTTGCTTTCTCTGGGCATCTTGAGAGTGGAGTAGGGGAAACAGAAAGGTCAGACCTGGTAATGGAGTGGGTGCCAGCCCGGCAGCGTAAGCGCTCTGTGGGGAGCGCCTCGCGGAGGGGAGATGCATCTCAGGCCAGTGAGTGCGGTTATTCCATGCTTATTATAAATGATTGATGAGCATTGCTTCTAAATTTAGAAGAGCTCTCTAAATGGACATTTACTCACAAGGGAAAAAAAAAAAGACTGCACTGAAAGGTCTGTCCCCGGAATGGTTTTGTTTATGGCAATGCGATAGTTCTGGGCAATTAATCCAAAATTGCGTCACTGAAAGATTTTATATTCTTAAGTGTTCACTCATGTAGTTAAAGTAAATTATGTCCTTTTCCAAACATCTTTCAAAGAATTGTACTGGGTTTTTAAAATCTTGGTCCCTAAATCCTACTTGTTTGTTTAATTAATCTGAAAATAACTGTTCCTGCTTTGTTTCTTAATCACAGATCAGATACACTGTATTTGTTAGCAGCTGTGAATGAAAGTGTGTCCCTGTGTGTTTTTCTTGATTGTTTACTAAGAGTTGAATAATACCCTATTTAATCCATCAAGTAGGACATTACAATAACATTGATCTTTTGTTTGACAGCAAATTTGTTTGGTAACAGAATCGGATATAATGTAACCAAATCAGTGTCAGAAATGCATTGCAGAGGATCCAATTAAAAACAGCCGTACACATGCAGCAGGGCAAATAAACCAGGCACAACAAGATACACGGGACAGGAGGATACAAAGGAGAAACCTAGCCTTGAAAATGACCAACCCTTACCCAGGAAATGCCAGTACTCCTTCCATGGACTCCATCCACGTTGGTAGATGAGGGTCTCAACCTACCCTCAGGATGGAGTCCACAGACCACTGACTCTAGGTGGGCGCCTACTGTGTGTCTCCTTTGTTGGTTCAAATGCTGTAATTCTTGAGGTCAAAGATGCCAGGTCCTGCCCCTTTCTCTCTGCTATCAGGGAGCAAAGAGACGCTCTTGTTCACATTCCAGCATCCTCGTCCTGTCTCCAAACCTACCCATGAGACCCGTCATCACCAGCACCCTCTGTCTCCAGGGAAGAATAGGAACTGGCTCAGAGGATTGTACAAGCCCTGGTCTTTATGAACGTCAGCGAGGCAGATGACTGTCAGCCCTGGTTGCCATCTATAGGTGTTTACAAATGTTTTACAGTTCTTCCTTTTTCTTCCCTTCAAAACCAGCACAGAGGTATGACACAGACTCTCTCAGGTACTAAAGCCAGATAATACTGCAAAGAGGAGAAAAGGAAGTGTAGCAACAAATAAAAACCCTCAGTGTGCTGTTTTGAATCATGTATCTTGCCCTTAAAGTTGAGTTGGTTGTGTATCACTCATAACTGTTTATAACACACACACACACACACACACACCCCATTTACCTGAGGGATAGAATCACTGAGATCAACAAGTTATGTACAAAATAGGCAGTCACTTAAAGAAATTAAACTTTTTGTTTCTCCAAGACGATTCATGTAAAGATGCTGACTGAATTGTCCCTCTTTCAGAGAATGTACAAGTACAGAAGCCAAATAAGCATAGAGGTGATAGTAGGATTACTTCTACTCTTAGTGGGGGGCTGTAGCTGAACATACCCCTACGAAAACAACTAGCTGTCAGAAATAACTAACCTGACTTTAAAAGCTTTCTGTATGTTTTATATGGATGCTACCAACCTCCCCATCTGATGAAAGCAGAATGTGAGGTGACAAATTCTGTTCTTTAATGGTGAATATAAACTGAGGAAGCAAAAGAAAAAGCAATAAATTTCTCCAGCCAACCCAGATGCTATGTGGATAACTCTCCACTGACCCAGGTAGCAGGAGCAATTTAACTGGGGCATCTTTTAGAAGCAGTTGCTTCTGAAGCTTGAATTTCCCAGTCCCAGACGCTTGGCCTCCTCACAGAGGGGAAAGAGCCAGGCCGACCTCTGGGATCCAACAAGTTGAGGTGCCTTTAGTTCCAATTTTTCCTTAGTTTTTACTGGCCACTCTTCCCCCATCCCACATTATAATTCCTTCCCTGGTTTTCCATTTGCTGCCTCCTTCCTTATTCTTTTGTTCTCGGACTAATCTCCCCTTTTGTATTAATGAAGTCCTTTGTAGTTTCTCTTCAAATCTTCCAGTGGATTCCTTTGTGGCTACTGTTATTTTTCTCTTTTTCTTTTTCTTTTTCTTTTAACCTGATAGGGCTTTGAAAAAAAAAAAACCCATGAAAATTATTAATACTTCCATCCTTTCTGGCACAGTACCACAGGCCTTAAAACATTCTATTACGTTTCTGATCTGAAACGGCTTTCTCTTAACCCAGAAGTATTGGCAAATTACAGACCCCAAGCCAATCTTTTATGGAGAAGGTCTGAGAGCAAGTAGTAGCCTTTCAAGTGCTTAGCCAGAGTCATCATCTTTATGACAAATAGCCTCTTGCTTTGCAGTTACGGCTAGTTTACTATGCATATGGCTAAGTGAGGGCCCCTTAAAGTGGTCAGGGACTGTTTCCCAAGCCCCTTCCCAGGTGTCACATCACTCCTCTTTACTGGGCTCGTTCGAGGGGCAGCATTAGCCCCACAGATCACTTGAGCCTCCTGACCAGCTGCCAGGCTGTAAAGCACGTAAAACTGGGGTGGTCGATCCAAAGACATCAACTTGTCACTCTTGATGATCATTCATCTGCACCAGAAATAGCCCATGGTGCCTCGGAGATGGATGTGAAGACCACCGCACTTCAACATTATTGCCACTAATTATTAAGATGAATGCAGTGATTAATGGGAACGACGCTTTTTCACTTTATGCAAATGGTGAGCTCATGCATATACATAGAGGAGGGGGCTCACCAACCTGGTACCCCCGAACGCTGCTGCTCAGCCCCCTTATTCAGCTGTCACTGTGACCCAGGTGCAGCGACTTAGAGCGATTTAAAAAGAAATGCTAAAAATGAATTGTTGATCAGCAGCCTCAGGCAGCTTTTTGGAAATTCCCTTCCACGAGGGCTGTGCTTTGATTAGGGAAGGCTCAATCAAGGCGATAACCAGGGTTATTAAGAATGCTGCATTAGCCCGTGGTCCTTTGAGTTGTCGGATGGATAGAACTGGTGAGGAAGGAGGAAACAGTGTTTATACTATGACAGTGCAGCAAACCGAGGCAGGGCGCCTTTTCTGTGTCTTGCTTTTTCTTCTTCATAAACAGGAAGATGTTAAATTAGATATGATAAAGCCCCTTCTAAACTTAAAATGCTACGATCCTATAAGGAACAGGGTACACGGGATGTGAGCACATGGCCTTTTGTTGTCTACCCATAAAGAACATTTTCCAATACAATAATCCCTAGATTATTGTACATGTCTTTCATTATTTGTCATATTTCACAAATATACCATTTATTTAACATGTTTCGATTATCTATTTTCTGCATAATACAAAGCTCCCTCCTCTGCCCCATAAGTACTCTTCATGTATGATGCTAACCCCGGTGTATCCTTTCTCATTGGTGTCTAAAATGTATGTTTTCCAATGACTGAACCCGAACCTTATCCTGCTTTATATGCCCAGTGCCTGCCACATACTTGGCACTCAATAGATACTTGTTAAATGATTAAATGTTAGGTGTGGGGAAATAATACTAATAAAAGAACTTAAGAAATAGGCCTTGTCCTGTAGTTACTTACAAATTACATAAAGGTAAACATTACACCTATTTAAAAAAATCAAGTAGCAAATAAAATGTCACAATGAATGAAGTAGACATGTACAACCCCTGGTGACTGCTGAACAATGTTGAGAGGTGTTTAGGGAAAGGAAACTTTACTAAGGATTTCAGAGTGTGAATAGGAATTTTTTTGGCAAAATATCCTAGAACTGGAAAGGAACTTGAGTGCCTGGCCCCGAGCCTTCAGGTCCCATAGTAAACAGATAGTGTTTGTCTTACCCCATTCTCTGTTTTTATAACTGAGTACCATAGACTGGAAAATGTATAAAGACAAGAGTTGCATTTAGCTCATGATTCTGTAGTCTAGAAAATCTAATAGCATGGTGCCAGCATCTGTTTGGCATTTGACGTGGGTTTTCTTTCTTTCGCTTGCCATTATAACATGGCAAAGGGTATCACATGGCAAGACAGAGCAAGCATCCAAGAAAGAGTTCACTTTTATAACAAAGCCACTATCTCAAAAACCCATTTATCTATTCATGAGGGTAGAGCTCATTACTCTCGTGACTCTATAACCTCCCGAAGGACTCACCTCTAAATACAACTACCACATGAATTTGAGGAATACATTTCCAACACATGCTATTCAGGGAACACATTTAAACCACAGCAATATCTCATCCATTCTTAAAGATCTTGAGGTAGGAAGTTGACCCCCCCCTTGTTGGTTACTCATGCCAACTCACTACCAAAGAATTGTTCTTTCTTCTATGCCATTGAAGCATCTCCTTTAACACTGAATGCATGTAGATGGGTTGTGGCCACGTGTTTCCCTGCCACCTGATGTCATACAGTGGGAAGCCAGCATGGAGAATTGATTGGATAGCCCACTTCAGAGACTGATTGTGCCACTCAGGATGGCTAATTGCCTGGTCAGCATCACTCAAACAGACTCTCTGGAGAACAGAATCACAACCACAAGTGACCAACGAGCCATTTCATTTCCTTTGCAGATATCCAAAGGATGAAATTTAAAGTGAACACCCAGTTATGACTGGGTTCTGAGAATCTAGTCTCTTTCCTCTGAAAGAATGCCCAAATTCAGGTAACATGGTAATATCCATAGTTGGTGGGAAAGTGCTACAGCTAGGCCTGATCTGAGTACTTCATCTGCCCCTTCCTGTCTATGTGAGAAGCCAGCAGTATTCAGACAGATAGACAACAACTACACATTTCATGGGGTTGTTTTGAATAATGAAGGAGATAAAGTGAGAAAGTGCCTGGCTCATAGAAAGCCCTAGATACATGAAACATAAGTATAATTTTCTTTCTATCTCAACTGACAGACTTAAGGAATACAGGTGAACTAAAGAGACTGTAGAATACCAAGTTTGGCTTCCACTTTCCAGGTGGAAAGACACTCATTATTATGGTTACAATGATATAATGTCACAGTCAATCCTACCCAGGTCCTATATTTTTTCCCATTTTATCTACAGTTGTTTTTGTTTTGTTTTGTTTTTTCAGATTTTGGGATTTACCTAATTTAGTAGGCTTCAATATAAACTGTGCTGGAATATGCTGCTCAAAGAATCACATCCCCGTGACCCAATCAAATCCCTGCTGTCCTGTTTGCCTGCATCTGTCAGCTTCCCTCTGCTTGAACCCCAGGACTTGCTAGCAACTAGCGCTACTGGTGAGGAAGACTCAGTAGAACGTTGGAACCCACTATCAGGTGAATGTATAAAGAATGTCAAGTTGGCAAAGCCTGAAGTGGGAGATAGGAAATTATTCATTGTCAGAACTGCTGTGACGGCCAAAGCGAAAAGCCAGCCAGATTTCAGTCAGCTTCAGTCCCTACAGACTTCATGCTTCTCGATGGACACACAGGCTCGGTTATTACTCATGCACTGTGCAATATAAGATCAATCCCAAGCTCCATTGTCTTTGTATATTAAAATGCATTTTCTATTATTTAAAGGTAGCTTTTAAGGATGTATTTGCGGGTATGATGGATGTCTCTCAAAGGATCTCCCTCTGCATTTTTCCTGCAGGCAAACCCCCTGCTGGTCACATCTGCATTTGTCATGAGAAATCCTGCTTTCACCAGCCTCTCTAGCTCATTGCAATTCCTGATACAGTCGATGCTTCTCAAAAGACTGAGTCCCAGGACTCAGCTGGAGAGTTTAGTTAAGACCTCAGTTCTTTAGTTGGCTTCACTTCTGGTAACCTGTCTCAATCATACTGCTAATCTGCTGCTCCAAGTGATGTTTGACAAGTTCTTTCCCTCTAACAGTGTCCAGGGCAAGGTACAGAAAAATACTGAGGTTCATTTTTTCCTTTTCCACAAAAACCTTGAGTGTGAAGTCAGAACGTTACAACTCTTTCAAAAGATTGATCACAAACATGGAATGTTGACACCTCAGAAGGAGACCATGAAGACCTCCAGCCCATCACCTCAATCCAGTCCTCAGCACACTGAGGCTCAAGACCTGTCCAAGGCACTAAGTTGCTTAGTGGTGGAGGCTGGAGGATCACTGAGTCACCCGACCCTTCCTAGTTCACCAGGGTCTCTCGGACTACAGAGAGGATCAGCTCATGGCCACTTTCTTCTTTCCTTTCTTCCTTCCTTCTTTTCTTCCTTCTTTCCTTTTTTCCTCCTTCCTTCCTAATCCCTCTCTCCCTTCCTCTTGCTTTCCTTTTCTTCTTTTTTTTAAGGAGGTCTAGGAACTTGGAATACATTAAATACATTAATACATTCAATTCCAAAATAAACTTCAAAAAACATACTCAATACATTTGTATTTAAATTGTGCTCTTTGCAAGATACCTGAAGCTTGGTTTTATTTTTGCTTGTTTTGATTAAGGCATAGCCCCCTCCAGCAGGACCATACCATCACGCCTTCCTTCAGTGCTTTGGTGTAGCTCTCTGGTGAGTATATGACCTTGCTGAGAGGTACCTTCTAAATTTGAGCCTACTGGAGACACAAAGCCATGGAAATGATTTTTCCCATTCAGTCTGGCCTCCTTCTCAGCACTGCTGGGTTGAACTTTAAATGCACCATAGAGCTTATGATTGAGCAAGAAAGAAGTTGAGATGCAAAAGGTGAAAATGCAAGAGAAAAGAAAAATGGTAGAAAAGGAAAAGGAAACACCCTGTTGCTTTGCTGCTATTCTCATTTGCTTTCCAAATTATTCCCAGATAAAGCACCAACAGGGGATAACAGGGAGAAAGGATTTAGGATTGGAGAATGTTGTAGAAGTGTGAAATCCTCCGAAACGTGTGAACATAATTCAAGCCACAAGAACAAGGCAGATCTTGCAGTCCTCTCCACCACTAAGGCAGCCTGTAGCCTGTAGCTTCTTCAGATCATCAGCTTTTCATTTACACACAGAAACAACCCTTCACTGCACACAGACTTTTGTGCAGTGTCTCATATTATTGGTACACATAACTCTTGGATCAAAAGTGAAATGAACTGGTAAATACGTTTAGTAGTTCACCACATTTCTATTCTAAACAAAAGTTTCCCAAAAAGAAATCACAGAACAACTCTTAGAGTGAGCAAAGTCTTCCTATGAAAGATAGATAGCATTGCCTAGGCGCCATTCCACAAGTAGCAAGGTTGGTATTTGGCTGGATGACAGGATGCGATTAAGGAGATGTGGGTGTGGGAGGGTTCTCCAGCCCTAGGGACATGCACAGGAGTGGTAGCCAAATGATCCAGGTTTGCTGTCACAGAAACTCTAGGCCAAGATAAGGCTTTTTTTTTATTATTGGCAGGAAAAATGTGCAGCAAAGACTCCTCCAATGAGGTTAGCAGCACTAATGACAGCTGAGCACATGCAAACATCAATACCCAGCTAAGACAGTTTAAAGAGAGGAAAATACATGGTAAGAACTTGAAACTGTTGCAGTGTTTGAAATCTTTGAAAAAGAGAACTTAACAACAACAATGATAACAACAACTTGGGAAAAATCCAGGAAATATCTTTCATCTGGGAGAAAACTCCTTTTTTATATAGAATATACTTCTGATCACCTGGATCTGCCCTTTACTGAATGCGGATCGGAGCACCCAAGCCCAGAGTTCAACAAGAATTCTGCAGTTGAAAATAGAGAAATTTTCCTTTAGTATACTTTGTGACCATAGTTCTGCTAATTCTGAAAAGTTGAAAGAACTTTTTCACAGAACTTAGGACAGAGATTTTTCCCTCCCAAGAAGTAGGAGTGGATACCTCAGATCCTTTCTGATTCTAGATTGCATATCTTTTAAATCCACTACTTGTTTTGATCTGCCATTATAAGCAGACTAGGCCAAGAGGAATTTCACAGCATAAATATTAAAACAGCAGTTGTCTTCTGCATACCAACAACATAAACTGTGCAACCTAAGAGTTGCAAGTCTGCGCAGATGTGCAAGAGTATGTAAACTACTTGCTCTATTTCTGGAAGGTAAAAAACAAAATCTCATTTGTAAAACAGTTTCCTTTTCTTGCCCCTTCTTTAGCACACCATGTCTCACACTTTAACCAAGGTTCCTCTGACCACAAATGCAATATTACTTTTATGTTTCACTCCTGCTATAAAATTCAAACCAATTCCAATCTCCTTGTCTCATGACTCTTCTGCACTTGGTAAAATGAAAAAGTTACTTTCTTTTTTTAACAAAGATTCAGTTAAATCACAAGAAAGATGTTTCCATTTCTCTTACATAGTTACTAAACAACTCCCCCATGTTGGCCCAATTTTGATTTAAAAAAATATATACAATTGTAATCCTACAAGTGTGCTATGAAGCTCTCTCAAGAGTAAAGAGGAAAAGTGTCTCAACTGTAAGGTATTTCCAGTACCACAGAAAGCCTATTGGACACCCACACTCCGTGGAAAGACAGTGAATTCATGGACATCACATAGGTATCTGAACATCAACCCGCAAATTGTTAAGAGCTTCTATGTCCCTTTGCTTCCTCCTCATTGCAGCCTTTCCTGGCCATTCATAACTCAAGTTCAATAAACACTTTTCAGCAACTACTGGCAGTGGAAAGTAGGTGCCAGAAACTGCCTTTTTGGTCTTCTCCAAAAATACTTCAGATTCTAGAAGCCAGACTCTTTCTAACATGCATAGTTTTGGTCAAAAACTAAAATTCACACCCAAAGAAGACTTTTGGTTTAACTGCACTCTATTGTCATCCAAAGTGGAGAAAGAAGAGGGAGATTATATTTGGAGGTTCTCTGCAGAGATGATTATCCATATCTAGTCATTTTTAGAAAGCTTTTTACCAGGAGACATACTTCTGAGAAACAGTTTATAACAGCTAAATTATCTCAAATTCATGATCAACATGAACCCTAAACTATGGGGAAGGGAATAAGAAGCATTTTTAGAAAAATTTCAAGAATAGCTTATAAATAACTATAGTTTATCAATTTTCATAGTTTAAGAATAAATGAAAACCTCAAAACTACATGTTCTCTGTAATACCCAGAAGCTCAGACAACCCACGATCCCATCAGAAAAAGAGCCGATATTTGGCCAGTACATACTGTTTGATAAAATATTGAAATAAGCTAGACATCATGGCATATGCCTGTAATACCACCACGTGGAAAAACTGAAGCAGGAAGACTGCAAGTTCAAGGCCAGTCTGGATAACTTTAGTGACTTAAGGAGATCTTGTCTCAAAAAGAAAAAGGACTGGAGATGTAGCTCAGTACAAAGGCCCTGGGTTCAGTCCCCAATATCACAGCGCACCCTCACGCGTGCACACACACACACACACACACAATCGCTTCCACATTGTTCCAGTATTGGACAGCTGTTGCCTTGAACTCACTGATGCTACCTGATCAACTTGGCCTGGCCCCACAGGGGATTTCCTGCTCCTGGGCTATCACTGGCACCCATGGCTCAGTAGTTATTAAATATTTTAAGTACTTCCTTACACGATATGGTTCACACATCTATACTGCTTCAGAACTCTTATTAAATATTGTTATAGTTTGAGCCTGAAATGTCACCCAAAGTCCATGTGCTAACGGTTTAGTTGCCAGCTGATGGAAGTGGTCAGACCTTTAGGAAGTACAGCCTGGTTGGAAGAAGTAGGTCAGTGGGGGTGTGCTCTTGACATATCCCTGCCCCTTCCTCCTCCTCTCCTCCCCTTCCTCCTTCCTTCTCCCTCCCTCCTTTATCTCCTCCCACGCTGCCATGCAGTGAGCAGCTTTCCCCCATCACCTCCCTCCACTATGACGTTCTGCCTCACCTCAAGCCTACAGCAAGGGAATCAGGCAACAGTGGACTGAAACCTCTTAAACAGTGAGTGAAAATAAATCTTTCCTCTTCTAAGTTGACCTTTCCTTGTATTTTGTCACAGCCCTGCCAAGCTAACACAAATATTCTCTTGATCATCAGTATCATTGATGTCATTGCAAATCTGCAAAAATATTTAGTATTTTTAGTGAAAAGATATTTTTTCATTTATAGTCAGAAATCAAACATAAATTTCCAAGAAGCTTTCTAAAAATGAGTTAATTTCTTAACTGTAGCCAGAAGGTCCACTTCCAGTGCTTCATGCACTGGGAGAAAATCAGAAGTTCCTTTGTAGGTGTAACTAGAAAATTCTAAAAATCTATATAGTGGCAGTGAATATGAATTAAAGAACAGATCATCCTACTGCACTCCTCTAAGGTGTCTTTAGGTACTAAGGCAGAGATAAAATCATAGATTTTAATTGCTGGATGATTCAAGGGATATGAATATGGGTTGTGTGACTAGATATGTTTTTTTTCTTAGACTTGCAATATAGTTACATGCTCACACACAAAAAAAGTTAAGTATTTGCACCTTTGAATGCACAGTATAGTACTTCTATGGTGACTTTGTTATAGTAAGGTATCTATTGTAGCCATGAATGTGGCCCTGGTTTCTAGTTTACATGAGACAATGGAGAGATAACTCAGCAAGAAATAAGATCAGTGATATTACCCAATCAGTCAACAAATATTTACTTTTAGAGCATTTGCGTGTGCCAAACACTTTTACAGAATAGAATCCCTGCCCCCAACTAGTTTACTTTTAGAGAGAATCAAACATAAATAATTCAATAAGCAAAATAACATTGTCTTGGAAAGTTCCATGCAGAGGACATACTAAGCTAAGGTAAGAGAAAATAACAGTGACACGGGAAGAATCAGAAGTGGGACATTTGAGCAGAGACCCAACTGGCAATAAAGTGCAACCACACGAAGAATTGGAGAAAAGGGCCTTTCAAAGAAAACAAATAACAGGTGAAAAGACTCTGAGACAACTGTGAGCTTTTATGTGTGTGAGTTGAAGAAAATTTTTTAAAGAGACCAGTGTGGCTGAGTGGAAAGAAGGTAAAACTCAGGGGAGATGAAGTCATAGAGTTAGGTAAGGGATTTTTCTTCCAGCCATGTGGTAGATCAGCTACTCTGAAAATCCCCTTGTCACAGAACCCCTAGTGCAAAATCAATTACAACATATTTTTCAATGCATAGCTGCAAATTGCATAAAAGTAAGGTAGATCCACATGGGTGAAAAGCTGCCTGGTGAACTGAAACCTGAAGGG
>PVJX010030457.1:0-22022 GCA_004027295.1 Dolichotis patagonum
CTTTCCTCAGGTGGATCATCTGTGCTCAGCACCATGGTTATTTAATTCAGCTGGTGTTCAGTTGGCCTTCAGATTTAATCTATAATACTTGTTTTATGCTTCTCATTTCAAAAATGCTCTTGAACATCAGTGTAAGTAGACAGGTGAGATGGAAGGAATAATACTGCAGGATTTTGCAAAATGAAGCAACAGATGCTGGCTGGAAGGTTTGTTAAGGCTTCACAGGGAGCCGATACATGAAGCCAAAGCATCTATTTGGCATTTGAGGGAATTAGGGAGATGCTATGACATAAAAGGGAGAAAATAATTGAATTGAGAGCTAGATTCAAATAAAGGGTTTTTAAAATCTCAAGCCTGAGATATTTCTTGGAAGAAGAGTTCAACACTTACTGACCACACTCTTTATTTATATTTCAATATTACTGTGTATGTTTTAATGTATTAAAAACCCAAGACTCTATATGTTTCATATTAATGCTAGTAATAGAGCTTAAATATTTTCTTGAGTAGAGTATGCTGTTTCTGGTTCTCAGCACAGAAAAACTAAAGGCCAAGGCCAAAAGCTCTGGGGACAGATGTAGTTATTTTCAAAAATAAATTTGTTTTTGGTTGGACAGTGTCTAAAGAAACAGTGCATGGCTACATGGGCCAAGAGAAAGGCAGAGTAAAGGAGATTTGAAACACTGATTGCAAGAACATAGGCTGCACAATTTAACTACCACACTGGACTTTAAATTTTTTTTAAATGTAGAACTAAATGAACATACAAAAATTAAAATTATAATGACTTATAGATTATGCTATATTTCTCCTGTAGAAACTTGTTTTAAACATATTACATATACGTAGGTAGTAAAATTAAAGACAGAAGAATTATACCTTTTAAAGTGTTCAGTTGCTCATTAAATATTAGAATAAAAAGACAGTAGAAGCTATCCTAATGGATACTCTTTAAACATTAAAAAGTGATACAACTTTTAAATCTACTAAGAGAAGAGGAATCCTGAAGAGAAAGATATGTGAAAATAAAACTAACCTAAACTGAGCTAAACTAGAGACAATAGGAAATTAGGACATAATTAAGACAAATTGCAAGTAACCTGTTAATTGTAAAACAAAAAAGGTAGTTTTGCTGAAAATGGAATTACATCCTCAGTGTTGTATATGACAGGTTGTTAGCAAAATGGTGGAACATACTTTATTTTTATTTCATGGTTTGCTAAAAGACAAAAAAAAAATCCCACACAGAAACAACAACAATAAAAGAAGCTTCGAATAAAGAGATTTGGACTGTCATTATTACCAGAGGTGGAGAAGAACATTTCCAATTTGACCCGTATCATTACTCCTGCTATTTTATTACTTACCAATGGGATATGACACTTTTGGAGTAATTTTGTACCATAAAGTGTTTTTGACAAACGTGTGTGAGAACTGGTATAGGGTCAGCGTTAGTTTTTCCATTTACTCTGAGAAAGTTATTAGGCAATTTTAAAGAAGTGATTTTAAGGAGACTGCTTACCTAATGAAGACAGTGAAAGTTTTCAAGACATTTTGGAAAACTCGTTTGCAGAAGAATAATAAATTTGGATTCTGTCAGGTAATCTGTACAGATTAGCTTAATATTTCAAATTTGGATTTCTAGTCAGTTGCTAATGCACATTTCTTACACAGAGATGTACAATTGCATGAAATATGTTTCACTAAATCATATCTAATTTTTCACTTCAATATCCACTCATCAAATAAAACTTAAATATATTTATCGTTAAGCCATGCTCATCATAACTGGTAAATTAGGCCAAATTAAGACAGTATATTTTATAGCGTCTTGACTAATTGACATGAAAATATAACAAAACCTTAGATTGAAAGTAGACTATTTCTAACCCAAACTAAAAATTTGATGGTTCACTTTGGGAGGACATTTCTCCTGAAAACCATTCATATTTCTAAATTATGCCATGTCTTCTATGAAAATGTCTAGAAAATATAGAATTAGTTTCAATGTTGGTTCATTTATAATCTTTTCTCATAATTATCTCTTAGATGTTACTTTGGATAAAACATTTAAATAACATAGCACATTTATTGTCTAACATTTGTACTTTAATTAAACACAGAAACTGGCCATGTAAAAGCAAAGTGTTAGGGAAATCCTACGTGCTAGTACTATGACTAGTCAGTCTTAGGTGGGTAGGAGAAAGATGCTGGAGATGGTTAGTAAAAATAATCACTCCCAGTCATACTCTGGAAGGCATTAAGCTTTCTAGGAGGACAACTGCAGAGAAAGGGGAGTGTGATCTCTCATGGGATCACAAGTATGAAGACTAGGGAGTGGAAGATAATGAGTGAGAGTCACACCAAAGCGCCACTGTGGGAAGTAAAGCCTGGGAATCCATACATGTGGTTCGTTCTTCAGAGTTCTGTGTGGCAGCTGTATAGTTTAGGTATTTCAAAGGTGAAGGTGATGCATTCCACAACTTGACACCAAAACTAAACATATATTTAGGAAGGATTGTCTAGGCAATGACATGAAATGTGTAACAAAGGCAAAAGGAAGGGAAAGACACATGTAAAGAGATGTAAGTTAATATGTGTGATTCTATGTCCATTCAATATATACATTTCTCAGTTCACTTTTATAACAATGTTCATGGTAACACTGTTAAACATGCATTAAAAATGCATTAGAAAGAAAGAGTCCAATACTAATTGTACAAGGAGTGGAACGAATTTCTAGGTCATCCCAATAATCTCTGCCCCAATAATTATTGTTCTTTTTTCTATATTTAATTGTATGTCAGTGTTGGTTAATTTATATAGGACAATCTTTATGTCAGTTTTTGAAGGACTAAATGAACTACATGAAATTCAGTAAGTAAGGTTGCAAGATTTTGGGTCCTTGGTTGATATAAATATATTATATAGACATTTATTTTTTGCTTATTTATTTTTTGCGTGTGTGATTTGATTTTGAGCCCAGTTTGTTATGTAAAATAGGCAAACTGAGCTATATATTCAACTTTTTGTATTATTCTCTATTATACATGTTGTAGGAAAAATTTTAAATTTCAATTAATTAATATTTATGTAGTGTAGCAATTTTCTGTATTAATTAGACTTTTCTTTGAATCAAATGTAAATGATAACATAGTCTGGAAATATTAATTTATGTAAGTTGATTAATATTTCCATTTTTGCCTAGACTAAGAGAATTTTGTTTTCAGGACATTGTGTACTACTGCTAAAAATGCATAAAGTAAATCAGAAATTGTGTTTGATCTGAATAAGATATTCTTAAAGTTAAATTTATTGCTTTACTATTTCTTATTAAATGGATATATTTCTTTAACATGTAGGTTATCTTAAAAATTGGGTTCTTTTCACTGAGTTCAATATATTATTTAAGTAACATATGATTTATGTAGAATAACATCCTGTGCAATTCACAACATGAAAATTGTCCTCTTTCTAAAAGCTGACCTCTTTCTAAAAGACCTTTAGTAAGAAGAGTCAGTCACATTACATGGACCAAATGAATGATTGTCATTTTGCATTTGCCAAAATCTCCATGTTATTTGAATAGTATGCAGTATCAAATAAAGATTTGTACATTATAAAGATTTGCAAAGATTCAAATAAGAATGATTTAAAACATAGCATATTAGCTCCATGGAAGTCAAACGAAAAAAAGAATTACAGAAATTAATGAAGACCCACTTAATGAAGTTCATATGTGGTGCCTGGCACACTTACCTTTTGGGTAGGTACATAAAAATGGTAATAGTTATTTTCTTAAAAAATAAAAAGTCACTTATTGACTGGAAAATTGTCTAAGACCATACCGCAAATGAAGTATCATTCAGTCAAGAAAATCTATCAAATTTTCTTATGAATAGCAAAAGACTTTGACTTCAAGCCTGTTTCCTCCCTCTCATTTGTCTCCCAGATGTCCTGATAAGAAATGCCAAACCTGACATGTAGGCTTGAGGTGATACTTCTGAGCAAACAACCCAAGGATCTAACATTCCAGCAGGAGGGTCAGGGTACCAGCTTTGCTTACACTCTTCAATTCCAAGTTTAAAAAGCTAAACTCCTAGTAAAATTGTCTGTGAGATAAACCTCTTATTTCCACGACCCAACTCCACTTATGGGCATAAGTTCTTCCCTAGGATGTCAGACAGATAATATGGGGATTCACTCTTGTCCCAGAAGAGGTAAAATAAGATGACCAGGGTCATCTTTCTTCATTGCGTGCCTGGGACAGAAGCTCATAGTATTTGTCCAGGGTAGAATACAGTAAAAAGGAACACCCAGATCTGAAGTTCTTCCAAGATGTTTGCTGCTATGGCAGCTTTAAAAGATATAAAATGATAGCATGGCATACTTGTCAACAGCTTTGTTAAGAGTGTTGAAACATAGATATAATATACTACTATACAGTTAAATGTCCATATAATATAAAATAATGGCACATAGCTATGTATCATATTTATATATTTATATTGTAATAAATTAATATGGATCTGAGTTTGTTAGATTAAGATTCATATGATAAAAATCAGATAAGATGTTAAAATATGAATGATCCACTAAAAATTATTAAATAATGTACATCATACCAAAAATATTAAATATAAAAGAAAGTAGTGAAAGAGAAATAGAAGAACACAAAAAGAAATGAGCCAAAAAATAACATTATATATATATGTATTATTTATTTACAGTAGCTAAATGTGAAAGGATTAAAAATAAAAGTATAGAAGTTACAAAATTGTGCAAGAACTGATGAACATATGAAGCACACATCTGTAGTTTACTCACGGACAACCAAGCCAACTTCCTTGTGTGACAATCTGTAAAAACCCCTGTGATTTTCTCAGTGTGCGCAGCACTAAACTGCCCTGCGCCACCCTGTCTCTTAGCACTTCTTTAATGCCCTCACGGTCCTTCGGTGCACAGATAACTTTCCTATCACTTTCCAGTACACCTTGCCCATCTCACAGTGAGCCTGATTTTGCCTGTGTCTGCTATTCATTGCCAAAAACATAGGAATTGAGGCAATGTGAAACTAGACAGCAGTTTCTGTGTCTGGGAGCAGAGGAGTATGTAGGAGTCCCAGTGCAGTCAGTTTGCATTTTAAGGTTAATCTAGATGACCTTATGAAAACATTACTTGCCTACCTTGTCTAGTGAGAGATTTGTCCTCTGTCTTCTAGCGTCTGTCGATAAAGAGTGAAAGTAGCTGAAATCGCTCATTATTTTCAGTAGTGTCTAGTTACACTGATGATCATATTTGCCTAACATTGCAGTAAATTCACCTCTATTCTGTCTTGGCTATAAAACAAAGTGTGGGAAGAATTATTTCCAAACTATGACTTAGCATCTCCATTACATTAACATTACCTCTACGTAGCCAAACTTACTGTCTTTATCCTTGAAGAAACAAGTTTAGCATTTAATTTTCAAGGTTCACACTGTCTGTAAGTTGCTTCTAAATGTGTCTGCCAAAAATTTCAGCATGCATATGTATATTGAAAAGTAAATACACAAAGATATTAACATGAGGCATGAAAGGGAAAGTTACATGAAAGTTCATTGCACCACTGTTACAATTTCTTATACATTTGATCTTTTAGAAATTAGACAAACAGTGATATGTGTCAGTCATGTTAAGGAATTCCCAATGTCAATCTTTTACCAGGGAGACGTTTATATAGAAACCAGTAAGTTTTAAATAAGATATTCAAGTATACCTCTTATTATTAGTTCTTCCTAGATACAATGTCACCTTTTTCTCTTATTTTTAATATCTACTTTTAAAAATGTAGTCTTCTTTCAAATAGCATAATACTTGATACTCATCCATGTTTATACACAAATCAGTAATTTATCCCACTGTATTATTGAGTAGCATGTTATATGAATGTCTTACTGATTGCTCATATGAAGTGATAAAAAGTTAACATGTAAATTTTAAAAGTTTATCATGGTAAAAGGAAACTTGCAATTAATGCCTACTGAAGTACTTTTCCTCACTTCAAATGTATTTATATTGTCTTGCCACATCCCAATTTACAGTCCATATAAATGAGAATTCCAGATAATCAGCTCTTAGAATAACATAGCAAAAATTTCAGTGTTTATATATTTAAAATCTTTCCTAAAAACTGCTACATTCTTGCACAATTCTGATGATACAGTTATGTAATTATACATTTTATATAGGTGAATTGTACAGCATCTGATTATGAATTATATCTCTGTAAATATTATGAAAAAACTGAACCATACTTGCAAAATTAGATGTTATTGGAGTGACTGGAAATTTACGGTGGTGCTGTTTCCTGAGGAAACCCATTACGAATTTGTACAGTCCTGACATACAAGTCCTGTTGTATTTATCTGAAAACTGTATTTAAGAAGATGCCTTGTTCAGTGCTGTCTTGTCTCCCTCCCACTAACATAAAACAAACAAATCATGCTGTGCACATAAACTTCTTTTCTGCCAAGTCGAAATGGATACTATGTTTTAGTGTCTTTTTTCTTTCAAGCTAGTATTCATATATGATGTAAGTATGATCAAATCTCTCTCACTGTTTCTCTGTCTCTATGTCTCTTTGTCTTGTCTCCCAGTCTCTGTTGTCCTCTCTGTTCCCCCATCTTCTCTCTGTTTCTCTCTTTTTTTGTCTGTGTCTCTGTCCCTCTTTCTGACATTGTCACTGAACCTAGGGTCAGCAGCATTATAAGCAAGTGCTGTGCTGTGTCGCTGAATTACATCCCTCTTTGTTGAATCTCTAAATTGCCTTGTTCTTCCTCTCAATCAGTTGGTGCGATTCTGAAGTACAGAAAATGTCTTTGTCCTTTTCCTTCAGTTAGCCAACTTGTTCCTTTCAAGGTGATTGACCTTTAGCCCATACCCCAGCGATCTTCCTTAGTGGTACAAATCACAGGAGAGAAAGCCAGTAGAAAACTGAACTGAAGACTCTGCACTGAAGAATCTAGAAGGCAACGTTTATTATGCTAGCGGGCTAGAGGGACCAAGTTTAAATCATTAGCATGACTGACAGTGAGTTTGAAACTTATATGCATTTTGTAAGCAAGAAGTACAAAAGCCAATAGAAGGTTATTACATATTGGTTATATACACTGTCAATCAGGTCATTCTAAACATATTTTCTTAAAGGGAAGTGTTTATCATAATATAGGAATATTCTGGGAAAGAGGGGAGGGGGTTTCTTAAGGGAAAAGGAGAATTAACTGTGTCCCTGATGGGCCCAGTCTGTGCTGGTCCTGAAGTCCCTGAGACAAGTAACATCTGGGTGCAGACACTCCAGGCTCACTGAAGTTAGCAGGTGAGCTACGTGACGAGCAATGGGATCATGGCCACAGGCCCCTAATTGATCTCTAGCTTTACTATGAAGTATCTGTAAGTCTGTTATTCTATCAGTGTGCACTTATACTATAATTATACCCCAACAGCACCTCATTCCATATTCTTACTATAATGATCTTAATGCTGTTTGGTCTCTCCGGTGTTTTTTCCAGCAATTACTGACAGTATAATTCTCCATTCTCTTTCCCCAGTTGTACTGTGTTACTACAACCTTTTGAAATGCCATTTTTCTTTCTTCTCTTTGGGAGCCTAAGATTTTTCCCATATTGTTTCTAAGTAGTTTTCCAACTTTAGCTTAACATCATTAGATTTTACCATGAAGCCTTTC
This sequence comes from Dolichotis patagonum, assembly GCA_004027295.1. Lineage (NCBI taxonomy): Eukaryota > Metazoa > Chordata > Mammalia > Rodentia > Caviidae > Dolichotis > Dolichotis patagonum. Next base: position 7,727 of record PVJX010030457.1, read on the forward strand.
CTGGACCATCCTGTAGGGCCTTCTCTCTCTCCTCTCTCTCTCTCTCTCTCTCTCTCTCTCTCTCTCTCTCTCTCTCTCTACTAGACAAGAGATCATCTGCTGGCACTTTTCTCCCCAGTCTTTCATCATGCTTCATTTTGTTTATGCTTCAGGGCCTAGTGCAAAGGTGATGCTCAGAAAATATTTATTGAACAGCACAAATAAAAACAGTCTACATAAAGTTCTTCCAGAAATGCTCACTAATAAGGCTGTTCAGTGGTAAGTTTCTTCTTCAGTTAGGCATATTCTTGGTTTACTGCAGGTGCTGAAAAAGGGGGTACTATGAGCAAATGCTTTATTTTTCAGAAAAGCATACAAGGAGAACAAAGCTCATGGTATCCCTGTGCTTCCTAAATCTAAAGGTGCCTTAATTTATGTTTTTGAGAGGATCCTTGTGAGACAGCTATTACACTGAAATCTGAAGACTTCAGTATATTCTCACACCTCAGATCAACATCTGAGATACGACAAGCAGATTAACAGCGTGACTTCTATACTTTTCCTACAATACTCAGAAACGTCTGGTTGAAAAATCAACGACTAACAAATATCGGCAAGTTAAACCCAGAAATCTCATTTGCAGTGGCAAACTATTTTCGGTCTCCCACTGCAACGAAATGCAAACCACTACAATTTCAAACAACAGCATTTCTTTTTGAAAATAATAACTTGCTGTTTGAAGACAAACGCCCGTTAACTTATATTTCACAGCAAACAAAAGATTCACTTTCTTTAGCCAAGAGATTTCAGTAGGCAGACTTTAAGCCTAACTGCCATTATGATAAATGTTCTCAGGCATTCTTTTGAAGGATCTCTTATTGGTTCCTAGGCCAGAATAATAATGTTTATAAGTGTGCTGTGTGTTGTACCTTATGAGTAGAAGAGTCTTCCCCATAACATTTCTATTTCAAATTCACAAAGATGTGGTACAAGTATCAGCATAAAATTTTCAAACTAAGTCAATTTGGAAATGTCCTTTTATGTTTCTATGCTTTGCTTTCCTCCTATGTTTCTACAGATTCACAATACTCATTTTAGGGATGTTATGAGGAGTAATACATTAATATATGAAATCTTTAAGAATAGTGTCAGTATCAAAGTAAGCTTTAAAAATGCGAGCTCTTGTTGTGATTGAAATGTTTATATCAAAGTGTTCATCATTACTGAAAGATTTAAATAAATATCATTTGCTTTGTTATTCATTTTCTTGTATTTTGTAGCCCAGTTGCTGCACATCAGTCAGCAACCTTTATTACCGAATATGTCAGATAACAAAAAAGATAAAATGACAACATTAGCCAAGGTGACTGCTTTTTTAAAGAAAGTTGTGCTGATATATAACACAATAAAACAACAATGACACTTTTTTATGTGTTTGAGTGGAAATAATTTTGCACAATCACCAAACTGACAGATAAAATCTTTTCTTTTATTTTCCATAATGTAACTTTTTGTTTTTTCTATCCATGGGAACACAAGGATTCTACCTTTGTGTTTTGTACTTTTTGTTTTTTCTATCCATGGGAACATCAGAACTCTACAGAGTTCTGGAGTAGGTTTTTCTAGTTGCTTCCAGATGCCTCCTCAATCCCTAACACTTTCCACAGCCCCTGAGAATGAATTCTTTACTGCTCAAAAACATTTTAATATTCAGCAGGTTAAGGAAATCCATGGTCAGCTTTAGAATTTTTTGTCTCTGCTGAGCTTTCAAGTTGTCAAGACCCTGAAATAATATGAACAGCAGGACTACTAAATCTTTCACTATTTCCAGTTTCCCCTTGAGCATACTGACTTTGCAATAAAGAAGCTGTCATTTACACTCTTCTTTATTGCAATGTGGGTAATAGCTACAGGGAGCAAAATAAGGAACCATGTCAAGTTAGCCTAACTACCATTATGATAAATGTGTAATCATTGCACATTTGCATCTCTTCTTTTCATGCACAGGTACTTCATAGATTGGAAGAGAGATGGGGACAGCTCCTTTACAATAGATGGAACCGAAGGAACCATCGCCACCAATGAATTACTAGACAGAGAAAGCACTGCACAGTATAATTTCTCCATAATTGCGAGTAAAGTTAGTAAGTATGGCATGGGCTGAATCAATGTTATACTGCACTGCTTTGGATTTAGTACTTTTAAATGAGACCCTGCTGAGGAGTTTTTCATTTTTGGACTGACAGCTGAGTGGTCTCCCAGAAAACTCTGAAACCTGTTCCTGTTCCTCATAGCATAATTTCAGAGAAATAGTGACAGCTGCCAATGAGCTCTGCTTTGCAGGATTGCATGAATACCTGATGTGACCACATCCTTTTCCATGCAGAACTTTCAAAAACTCACAGAGGTGCCAACTTCTCCCATGCACAATCCTCATATCTTTATCATTGGGTGTTCTGAGTAGCACGGGAAGAAAAAGTACATAAAATCACTCATTCTGAAATATTTTCTGATATTAATGAGAATTTTTAAAGCATCCTTTTTCCTTCTTTCTTCTTTTATTAGAAATTATGTTTAATGGGTACAACTGTGGAATATATGGGGATTTTAACTAATCCCCAAGCAACTAATAGTTGCTTGGAATCTGTAGGATTGCCAGTAATTATCATTTGAATTGGTTTCACCTTGGTTAAGAAGACAATCCTGTGAGCTGAGATTGACTGTAAGTTTTGTTTGTTTGATGTGATACCCAAAGATATGTTCACAAGTTTCTCAAGTAATACTTGGGGCAGGAATGGTAATGTGTAACTCTTGCCATAGTTTTTAACAGAAGTGCATTGCCTTGGTGTATCTGCTTATAGTTTTTTGAGAAATTTGAGAAATGCTTTCTGAGATTTCATCTTTTCTCCTTTATCCTTTTATGCATATGGTCCACCTTTATAACACTTTTAAGATAATTTAAACTTTCCAATCCAGGAAGAGCTTTTAACATTTCCATGGATGGATTTTGTTCAGCTTCAATATGGTGAGAGTATAAATGGGAGATGATTTTGTTAATCTAAAGCATCTGCTTCTAAACATGAACAGTCAGATTATTTTGTACTGGGAATCAAACTCAGGACCTTCTGTTTGCTACACACGTGCTTAAACCACGGAGCTATACCCTGAGGCAAACACGGGTGGTTAGACACCTTTCCCAGGCCTCAGAGAGGTCTTCATCCCGATTCATCATTTTCAGTGTACTCCGATTCATAGCAGTAAGTCTGACATAAAGACCATGCAGCTTCTGTGTTGCTTTTGGAAGGCTTATTCTTGAGTTTCTGACCTGTCATGTGAGAAGTCTGACTACCTTGGGACACCAGAGAGGTCACAGGTTGCTGTTCAGAGCACAGCTCCAGCTTAGTTCACTTGGTCTTCCCACCGTACCTGACCTTCGGCTGGATCCGTGACTACCTCTTGGGAAGTCTAGTCCAGTTCATGTGCTGCCTGAGTGTCCTAATGTTATATTTACTGTGTGAAAGAAATATAACTCAGACTAACCTGTTGGGAATCATACCCACAAATCCTTGGGAAATAGCACCTGGTTATTAAGCAAATGCATTTCAAAGTTGTTTATTGCTATGCAGCAATACATAGCTGGCACACATAAAGACAACGTGAATTGTAGCTTTCATTCCTTGGTGCTGGGATAAAAAAGTTTCTGTTCGTTAAACAGAATAAGGCATTAAAATGCACATATATCTTCTATCTTCCTCATACAGTGCTCCATTAGCTGATACACGTTAGGGCTGAAAGGCACTGACAGTGAAGGCAGTGGTCCAAAACTAATGCTCTTCTGGTATGGTTTCTGTAAGTTCTGGCACGACTTTTGTAAATTTTGGTTTGGGGGGTTCTGGGCATCCCATTTGAATAGAAACTAGATGAAGGTATCCAGCAATACCTCTTACAGCTTCTTCATTCCCCATAGCATTTTTCTGAGCAAGTGGTCTTCCTGAGCAAGTTAGTAGCAGATTTCTCAAATTCAGGTCTTCTCTGCTGTGTCCATCTGACACTGAGGACTCTGAGGACACTGCCGTCAGGAGCATTAAGGGCACTTCCTCTGCGGAACATTTTCTCTTCCTTGCCACTTCTTTCAAGCGGATCTTTGGTTCTGCGTTAGGCTCCCAGAGAAGATAATTAAAACATCTCTCCAAGCAGATGTTCTGTAGGAAGAACAGAATGCCAGAATCCTTTTCGAGGTACATTCTGTATTTGTATTCTCTTCAAGATGTTTTCCTGAAGTCTCTTTTCATTTGCTATCATTTTTCATGCTCTTCTTCTATTTTACTACATTCTGTATGTGAATCTGACTTCATTTCATAACTTTTAATGCTCAGTTCATACAGAATTTTGAAAGCAGCTTAATTATATTATATTTGGAGAATGAATTTCACTTTTCTAAGACTTTTGATAGGGTAGAAGTGAGTTGTCTAGGTCTTCTATGAACCAACTTATTTCACTCCCATGGTGGTAAGTGACAAGTGAACAAAGGCAGTGTATAATCATTTTTTACTTTTACTAGATAATTTGTCTGTAATAGAATAATAATCAATAGAAAACTAATTGAACATAAATCTGCCTACACACACATGCATGCGCGCGCACACACAAACACACACACACACACAGCATGTACATTTCAGAATTAGGAGTGGAAGCTGTCCTAGTTTACCTCCAGTTGAGTGTCTGTAGGTGGTTCACTGGCAGCCTGTATTGTCACTATGGAAGTCTTGTTTTTCCCATTGACTTCTTAGGCTACCCAAACCATCATCATGATACAAGAAAAGTATTGAGAATAAGATCTAGTGACTGCTTTTGGAGCTTTGAGCTTCAAATAGTTTGAGAATGAAAAAAAAGTGTGAACCGTTGCAGTGTATCTTAGCACTATTTGTTCCTTGAAAGGTCAAATTTATTAAATTCATAGGAACCTAATGAATTAGTTATCAACATGATTAGTACACACTGTACACCAGTCTGCTTTCTACCATTTTATGTTAGTGCAATTTAGGAAACAGTAGATTATACAAGCTAATGCCTTATCTTGACCACATACTCAGAATTAGGAATAAAGCACATATTGTATAAACAGTCTAACACAGGTGCCAAACTAATATTCTTAAAACTGACCCGTAGAGGATTTGAGTATCTATTCACAGACCATTAAATAGATTTCAGAACCAGGAAGATAGTCTGCTGAAATGTAGATTATGTGCTGTATCTGTCTGCAAAATAAGAATGCTAAACATGTGAGGTAATTAAAGTTTCTATAATACGAGAAAATTGTGGGCATATGGGTTGGTGTCTAGATATCCCCCAAAAACCTCATGGACTTTCAGGTGGAGTTTTTTGGACTGTAGCTAAATGTAGAGTTTGTGATTGATTCATGGTTTAGTGCTAAGATTAAGTGTGAGTGATTGTTGAATCTTCCCACTGATTGGATTAATACCACCCTCATCCCAGAAGTATGGATAAAATAAAATGGGTAGAAAGAGGCTTGTTTCCCCTTCTTTGCTCTTGTTGCTTTTGCTGTTTTCTCTTGCCCTGAACTGTTTCATCTCTGACATGCACCACCCTGCCTTGGAACCAGCAGATTGTGGGCTGAAACCTCTATAAACTGTGAGCTAAGCAAATCTTTCCTCTTTTAACTTTGGGTGTCAGATATTTTGTCTCAGAAATGAGAAAAGTAACTAAGCCAATGTGTTTTATTTTGTTTGGATGCATAGCTTAAAGTTTATTTATATTCTAAAGCTTAAGACTGTCTCTATTGATCAAACTAGCCAGCTGAGCAGGGAATATCATCACAGTGAATGAATGAGAAATAAATAGCCCATACTTGCTCTGCCAAGAGGAACGAAATTGTGTAAGTATACTGCACTGCAGACCGCAGCAGCATATGTTTGCGCCTGACCCTCTCAGGTGAAATGAAATGGTATAATGATTGAACAACTTTCAATTAATTAAGAAGCAGTCATTAATCAGTGCTCTTGTAGTTGGAGGATCAAATAAATTTATTAGACTTTTAATAATTATTTTATGCATTGCTGCTTTGCTATTTTTATGAAGTTAACCTTGAGAATTTTAAGAGAATGGAAAGCTGTAAAAATATACTTCTTTCAAGTTGTCAGAACGTTTGAACAAGGTAATGTATTTATTCATTTGTGTATTGATTGACTTACTTTTGGTGTTACTATAACAAATGTCATTAGTTAAAGATAATGGATATTGATGTCAATAAAACCTTCCATTGTATATTTATATTAAAAACAGAATATACTAGATATAGTTATTCCTTGGTTATATTAATTATGCAAATATAGGGTGATTGTTCCACTCCTTCCACAATAAGCAAAGAATCCCTGAACTAAAGCAGTAAGAATCCCTTATTAAATGCTATATTTGAGAAATGTTTACCTGAAGTATCACTTTATGAGTTTGGATTTCCTTGTTAGATGATTTCTAAGATTGCCTTCTATAACACAGATATTTTATGTTGTAACCTTTCCCTTTTATTAACATCAAATAACAAAAAAGCAAACTGTGAAATTGATATCTATTATTCAGGCTCAAAATAAATTAACTGTGAGACAGTATTATTAACTGTGAGGAGGACAATCTCTATGTAGAGTTTCTTTAAGATATAGCTTATGAGAAAACTAAGACTGATGTTCCTAAGGAAGTTTTGGTTTATGTGTAGGTAGAATTTAAACTAAGTGATGAATTTCAATAAATTATAAATAAAATTATATTGAAATTCAGATTTAAATGAACTTTAGGGAGAAGTTGTAAGTTATGACTAACAACAGTGTGGTCATTAAAAGATGAAGGATTTACAAAAATAAATATTTTTTGAAGTGATTGTTTTGTTTGTATGACAAGTACTCATGAAATAAAGTACTGGGACAATATGAGAAAAAATTAATTATTTTCTAGAACACTAAGTGAACAATATAGTTATGTATTCATTAAATTACTGATCTTCTCGATTACTCTTCAAGGTATGGATAACTGTCCATATTATAAGATCAAAGAATTGAGCTATGAGACATCTTTTTTGTAAGCTAGTGTAGCATAGATAATAATATCCACGTAGAACTGGAACCCAGTGTTCTCACTCTAAATGCATTCTGTGGGTTGGAACCCAGCACAAGGGTTGTTTCATTTGTTTAAGTAAGTAGTGGTAACTATAGTCAAGGTGATATTCATATGCATAGATAAGTATACTGTAATGTAGTCAAAAAGGCAATGTTTAAAATTGTAAAATACACATAATTGAAGTGTAATTATTGCAAATTTCTTGATATATATATAAAATCTCTTTCTATATTCAAATTGATTAAATTGCTTATTAAAATTCTTTAGTGAATTTTAAGACATATACACAAAATTAAAAATGAAATTCTGGGGGACAGTCGGCTAAAACATTTTCCCATGCTTTGGGGTATTTTTCATTCTGTTGGTGATTTCTTTTGGTGTGGAGAAACTTTTTAATAAGATGAGATCACAGTTGTTGATTGTTTGAAGTCCTTCCAGTGCAGTTTGAGTTTTGTTCATAAACTCTCTGCCTACCCCTATGTCTTCAAGATTTGTGCCTACCTTGTCTTCCAGGAGAGTTAGTGTTCCCAAAGAATTCTTCCTAGAACATATAAACATTTTAAAAAAAATCAGGCCTCCAAATTCAAAGGCTCAGTCCAACACTGGGCATCTGAGATGAATGTATACTTCTCAGATCAAAAAATACAGATGGCAAATACATATATGAAAAGATGATCAATAACATTGGTCATTCAAAAAAGCAAATTTAAAACAACACTGAGATTCCACTTCACCTGTGAAAGAATGGCTATCATCAAGAAATCAACCAGTTAACAAATGCAGGAGAGGCTGTGGGGAAGAAAGGATCCCTTCTGAGCTTTTGGCAGGAGTGCAGACTGGGGCAACCACTTTGGAAATTAGTGTGGAAATTCATGAAAAGACTAGGATTTGGAGGATTTGACCCAGCTATTGCCCTTCAGGTTATTTTTAAAGAAGAATTGAAAACATCATAATACAGTGGTATATTTGCACCCATGTTTATAGCAGCACAACATGCAATGGCTAAATTTTGTAAACAACTCAAATGTCCATCCACTGCAGAATGGACAAAAATATATTTTTATATAATAGAGTACCATTCAGCTAAAAAGAAGGATAACCTCAGGCTTTCATAGGTCAATAGTTGCAATTTGAGATCATACTCATAAATGAAATAAATCAGACTTGTATGTGTAAACATTGTATTGTCTCCCTGGTGTAAAAAACTGAAAGAGTAAATAAGATGCAAAATGTATAATAGCTATTGTTAAAGTGAAAGGAGAAGAAGCTGCTCAAAAGAAAAGAACAACTGGGATGGAGGAAAGAAGAAAAAAGGCAAAGCATATAAATAGATAGATAGATAGATAGATAGATAGATAAAGAAATAATTATAATACTAATCTTAGCTAATCAAAAAGAATGGTTTGTGCATTTATAATTTTTTATGCCTGTATCTTGTGATTTGTGCAACTACTTTGAAGATAACAATATGCAATATATTGATGATTGTTAATCTACTATTATTTTGTTCTGAACTTCTGTGTCATCATTTTTATTCTTGTGTCAGTATAAAATAAGAAAATAAGGAAACTCATGTGCATATTATGTGCTCAATTGCGCATAGTTAAGTCAATTTCTATCTCTGCCCAAAACATAGGGATGGCTACATCAGTCTTAAGCTATAGTAAGAGCTCCTAAGTTTTTCATTGCGAAGGATCTTTTTGATAATTTTCCTATATGTTGAAATATTTTATATGCCACACTCATTACAAATATTTATTAAGTATCTTTGTTTAATTAGCTTAACAATCAGTATATTAGAGAACATAGTATATACTCAGTTGGTATTATTACAAAATATTTTAATTACTGCTATAGCCGAGCAACATATAACATATAACAAGTAAGACTTCCTTAAAAAAATTATTTTGTTTTTGCCTTTGAAACAGGGTCTCACTATGCAGTTTAGGCTGGCTTCAGCCTCCTGAGTGCTTAGATTACCTTAAACATTTAAAAAAAATACAGTTATTATTAATAGTCTTCAGTTGTGAAATTAATGTTAAGTTTCATCATATTAATTGGGAAATAATGAAAGCAAACTCACTTTCTGATCACAATATATAGGCTCTGGGATTCTTCATCAAAGATGTGGAAAGAATGTGTACTTGTGAGGTATTAGTTACATATGCTATATCTTACATCGGAAGTTATTGGCCTAAGTCAGCATTTATTGTCATACATATTTGAGTTTTTCTGAATCAGTTTATGCTTAAACTGAGTCTTTGGAGGTTTCTTGCAGAAAGGCTGGCACTGAGGGCTCTCATCAGATGAAGATTCAGTTTCCTATGAGGTGCTGGTCTTGAGCCTCAGAACCTCACAGTTCTGAGTCCGGGCCACTTTCATCTTCTTGCTGCATAAACATCTCTCCAGAGGGCCATTCACAGTGTGGTGTGCGGTATGATGGAAATGAGCAAACTCACTAGGGGAGGCAGGGGGGAGGGAAGTCTCTCTGTGACCTAAACTCAGAAATTTTCTCTCAGAACTTCTGCCCCACTCCATTCCATTGAAGCAAAACAGTAAGTCCAAGACATGCGAGAACAGGGCTGTGAGAAACACTGGGAAAGACTTTAAAGGTTTATCTGCCATATTTGATTCTTGACAGCTCAGCATTACTTTTTAAAATTGATTTTATTGGTACATTTTAGAGATACATAGTGATCACATCCATCCCCGCAAATTTGTGCCTGTACATAATGTATCTTGATTCTTCTTCGACCATAAGCATTACCTTCCCTTAAACCCCTCTTACCTTCTTTATTTATAAAAGCTTTGTTTCTATTGTTTCTTCTATTTTTTCATTTCCTTCTTTCCTTTCTTCCACTTCCCTTTCTTGTTTCTCTTCCCATTTGAACATTATTTTCCAATTTGTCAATCTCTGTTATACAGTTTGGTTCTCACTTACACTTTTGGGCTCTCAAACCAGAGAAATGATATGATACTTAAAAATGTGTGTTCAATTTATTTCACTTAACATGCTGGTCTCAAGGTACATCCACTTACCTAGAAAGGTTTCAAGTGTATCATTCTTTGTGACTGAGTAGTACTCCATTGTATGAAAAAAACACATCTTTTTTAATCCAATCATCCATCCAAGATTTAGCTATTACAAGTTGTAATGCTATAAACATGAGTGTGAAGATCATAAGATACAGAAACAACTTCAAATATACTCAACCACTTTATCTTTGACAGTGAATCAAAACACTGTCAGTGGAAGAAAGCCCCTGTAATAAATGGTGCTAGAAATACTGGCTTTCCTCATGCTGAAGATTAAACCTCATGCTGAAGATTGACCCATATGTCTTCCCATGCTGTATACTAAGATTGAAATGAATCAAAGATCTAAGTATTAAAACAGAAACACTAAATCTTTTGGAAGATAGAATAAGTAAAAATCCAGAAGACATGGGTGTAGGCAAAGCCTTTATGACCAAAACCCTGATTGTAAAGGAAATATTACAAGAAATAACAAATAGATTCTCATCTAATCAAAGAGTTTTTGCACAACAAAAGAAACCACCAACAAGGTGAACAGACAACCCATAGCATGGGAAAAATTGTCAGTGGTTCCTCAGAAAAAGGACAAACATACAGAATACATAAAGAAATAAAAAATTATACACCCCAAATTTAAGGACCCAATCCAAAAATTGGCAGCTGAGATGAACAGAAACTTCTCAGATGAAGTACAAACAGCAAAAATCATATGAAAAATATTCATCAATTGTCATTGAAGATATTCAAATTAAAACAACACTGAGATTCCATCTAATTTCCAAAAATGGCTATTGTTAAGAAGTCAATCAATAAAAATGCTGTAGGAGTTGTAGGGAAAAAGAAAGCATTATCCACTGTTGGTGGGAGTTTAGACTTGTTCAAAAACTTTGGAAATCAGTGTGGCGTATCCTCAAAATTTTAAAAGTAGAGTATCAATTTGACCGAGCTATTCCCCTTCTTGGTCATCCGTTAGTAAAAATTAAAAGCATAATATTAGTGTTACTTCTTAAAAGAAGAAAGCTTTGTGATCATATTTATTATCTTCTATTTTCTATAAATGCTGTGAGAGATTCAACACTCTTGTAGCATACATTAAATTAACATTCAAAATGCAAAGTGTCCTGAGAGAGAAAAAATAATTTTGGAGGCATAAACATAATATGTTGAGTAGTAATTTTCATTTTAGTTGAGTCTTTAAAAGGTAAACTGTATATTGTGGTGGAAGAAAATAGCATTTGTTGTATTGAGGAAACATCTTTGCTTAAGGTACATCATAAACCACAAGGCATCAAAGTCCCTTTTGAAATCAGACATTGTAAGTGGTATGGGACAGACCACTTCATAAGTAGAATGTTTCCCTGGACCTGCATCCTCTCACCCAGTACCTACTATTTTTAATGTGATTGACTGAGTGTCAAGTGTGAGTGCGGATTATCTTCAAAGTAGTACTTTCCACCTTAATATGGTTTACCCTTTTCCAAAGAGTTGTAATAAATTCCATGCACATTCACTGTGAATAGATACATTTGGAGCAGCCTTCTGTTTTTTCAAACTTCTGTGTTCATTGGTATGCATTTGCATTATGTACTGATTGCTTTCCTCCTGGGGAGTCGGTTCTTGTACATGACACATCTTTATTAATTTACCCCCATCCCTCTCTCTGCTCCCTTTATTCACTATTTCTCAGCCCCCTTCTCTTTTGCAGGAATTATCTCTATTCACAATCATCTATCTTTTATTTTCCCTTTATTTATGTTTTGAGTATCTCATAAAAGAGAAAACATGTAATTTTTAAGCTTGTGTGTATGACTTATTTCGCTTAACATTATGGATGAAAGGTACGTTTTGGATACATCCTGAGGCCTTTTATTTTTCTACTAATGTTCCTCTATTTTGAGCCATGATCACCTGCACCAAAGTTGCTTCAGACACTTTTTACTGGACAGATGCTGGGATCCCATTCAAGGAATATAAATCATAACATCTGGAAATTGTACCAGGAAATGTACATTCTAATGGAAACTGATTCTGTAACCACTGTGCCAAATTCTCTAGTGCAGATTTGGCAAAGAAAATCTGTAGATGTGTACATCTGTCTATTATCTATCTATCTATCTATCTATCTATCTACCAAAATATCTAAAATAGCTAAGATCTCTTACTCAAACAGTATAAGTCTACGCAGTAATTCACTTCCACAATGAAATAGTTGTGACTCCAAACTGCTACTGTGCTTGCTTCTTTCAATTCCTTAAATGATTGTCTTTCGCTTTTCATGGATTCGTAGTACTACATTTAAGAGTCTGGGTAGTTTTACCATTTTCTAACTTTCATTTTATCCCTCAAGTAATTATATGACAATATTTTGTATTTTCACTGAATGATAAATTTGATTTGCACTAGCTTTGACAACATTTCAATAGCAGTTTTAGGATTATTTGAAGAAAAGTATGTTTAAAATTTTCATGCTATTTCATAAAGCACTGCCATGTATCATATGCAAGAAAATAATAATCATGAATGCTACCATGATCATCAACTTAATTTCAAAACTACATCATTTTTCTCACCATTATATGCTATGTGGGTACAATAAATCCAAATATATGTTGTAACTGCTCATATTTTAGTTTAAAATTTGAACTGCTTATGAGAACAGTACCATAATCTAATTGCTTAGAAGTTCTTTAAAGCAATGTAATTGTTTCATCAATATCACATGTAAAACATTAATGTTAATTTATTTTTTTCTTAATAAGCACTTGATTTTCTCCAGAAGTTAAACTATATGAAGACCTTTCCTTCTAAAGGTTGAAATTTGACTTAAAACTGTACTTATATAGGTTCAAAAAGTTCTTTTTCATGTCACATACTATGTAAAGTTCAATATTAGGAAGCACTTTTAAATGAAAGTATTTTATTGTCATCATACATTATGTTATAATATTCTAGTTGCATTGTAGAATTCTAAATTGTGAAATTATTTGTATCAAATAGTTTATTGATACATCTTTTTATTGTCTTGGTCAATAACTCTTTTTAGAGCAATGTATTTTACATACACACATACACATACATATTTACAAATATTTCAAAACTGTGTGTACCATTACTTGTTAATTCAAGAAGGTTATACTTGTTATTAATTTTCAAAAACTGTATATTATAAATATAAATACATATATATGAATATAAATTCCATTTTGTAGTCCACTTCTTTATTGATCTTTATATTTTAGCACACCATACTTACAGTTTAGGACACAAACATTAAAAAAGAAAGGATATCCTCATCGGATGTACTTAGCATAGAAGGCCCACCAAACATGGCACAGTGTGCTGGGCAGAACACATGGAAATGCAAACCTAAAACTAAAAATTTCTGCTTTTGTTTTGGAAGTGAGTGAGACAAGTAAAACCTCAGCTCTGTGTGGCTCTAGTCTCCTTTCCTCTTTTCTGCTCTTTGTCCTTCTCCTTGTACTCCACTCTCTCTCTCCTCTCTCTCTCTCTCTCTCTCTCTCTCTCTCTCTCTCTCTCCATAATTTACTCCTTCTAGTAATAAAGAGAAAGCAAATCTGGAATGAAAGCTTGGATTTTTATAGAGCTTGTTATGATGTTTTAATAAGACCCAAAATTAAAGAATTAAAGACTGAGAAGTTGCAGCAGAAAAGATAATATAATATGACTGGTGTTTATGAAAGTGTATGCTGATTGTGGAACAGTAAAAGCATTAAATATGGAAAATTTTAGAAAAATATAGAAATTCCTAACATTTTAAGAATTTTTCAGTTAGTTGAATAATGGTAGGGAAGATATGTTTAATAGAAAAGATTGTGGAGAAAGTGAAGATGTAAAAATCATGAAATTCAAAGCTGAAGGGAGGTGAGAATGAGGGGAATACGGGCATCACCAAGGGTGATCAGGTTTGATATGCGAGGAGAGTGGCTGGGGCTGCACAGGAGAACAGGAAAAGTGCAGAGGAACCCTGCAAGGGCTTTGAGTTTAGTTTTGAAGAGTTGAGTTTCACATGCTTGCTGATCTTACATGGAGTCATGACCAGCTGTGTACACTGATGCAACAACTGGCAAAACAACTTATTTTGGAAAACATACTTGGAACTCCTGACATACAGATTGTGGTGTGTGAGTGT